>WAAG01035586.1:2268-18093 GCA_013390105.1 Tichodroma muraria | reverse complement strand
TAACATTAGTTTATTTATCCTCCCAGTGTTAAGCTATTCAGCCAAACTCACAGCCTGGGGTTACCTGGACAAAAATTTGTTATTAGAATTGGCACAGACAGATTTCAGGTTAATTATTGCAACAGTTCATGTAATTTGGAATATCTTTCCCTCTACAAACTCCCTACTATACAGAAGTCAGCCAACTGCTAATTTGCTCATCTTACAAGACAAATGTAGAATGCAAATTTCTCTGGATTCAAAGTAATCCGCTGACATCTCTGTTCCATGGTATCCCCTCAGTGCTGATCACCGTCTCTAATTCACCAACATTTCTGAATGACACCAACTCTGATTCCCTTTTCCCAATACTTACGCCCATCTTAAAAAGAGTTTTCCTCTCTATGCCACCAAAATGCTTTCGTATCATTGAAGTGAGATTAGGACACTGTAGAGTTGCTCTTTGTGTTTTATCAATTCCATGCAAAAACTGAAGTCTCCTGCACTATGCAAGAATAATTATGTGATAAGGCAATTTAATAAACTCATCAGCAAAGGATGTGCTTAGGATCTAAATTAAATTTTACTTCCAAGCATTTGCCTCTGAAAAGAACAAATTTCAAATCATCTTTAAGAGCAGCAATTCCCATAAAGTTTTCCCAGTGAAACATTAGAGACTGAGTAACATGTTTTTCCTTTTTCTTTCCTGAAAAGATTAAAGTTTGCTGGGGAAGCTAAATTTGCTAGGCAAGTTCATGGCTTTGCAAAGGGAGATTTGAAGATTTCAGTGTTTGGTTTACTAAAGGAATAAACCGTAGTAATAAACCACCTTGTGCACATTATTCAAAGCTAGAAAAGCAACCACCTGTCAGGGAGACATTTTTATATTCTTTGTCATTATTTTTCTCTTTGACAAGGAGGGAAACAACCATTTGTTAAAGTTTTGGTAGACAGCTTTGTAAACAAGACTCTCACCCTCCCTGAACTCCATTTCGATGTCCTGTGCATTGATACAAAGAGCATCCCTGAGTCATCAGGGAGGAATATCTCTCCATCACTATGGACCAATTCCCAAGGATGCCTCTGACCGGGAGATGGAATGGTCTGCACCCTTACCCAACTGCTCAAAGCCACCCAGCCACCTGAAAATTCAAGCACTTCATCAGTCAGACTATGACCCCCCCTCTGCTGAAAAGGCTGGGACTGCACTCTCTTTCTTTGATTTATCAAGGATGTGTTGCATCCTTTTAGTGCCTCTCACTGGGATATGACCAGACTGCACATGAAGCTGGTAAAGAGATTTAAACGAACAAGAACAGCAAGATTTGCAGTGTCCCTAGGGCCCAAAATCTTCATATGATCCTTCTTCTGCCCTTTAGTATGAGAGCTCTGACATCTTGACAGCTTTAATAGATAGCCAGGAGGCAGCACTAGAAAGGAAGGTCTTCGTAGTCCATCTTGTCTTTTTTAATATTCTGAGGGATATTAAAACAGTGAAACAGTAATACCTGGGGCTGAGGGAAATAGGTAACAAGACAATGCTTTAAAGTAAAATTGTAACATTTAGGTAGTGAGAAAAAAACCACACCAAGAAATTCAGTCAGCAGCATCCCTGCCCATCTCAAGTTCTTATGACAGAAAAAAAAATTCAAATGCTTTGATTTATAATTTCAAAGGTTAAGTCTGAGTTACACCTCTTCTGTATCTTCTGCTTAATTTTATGTCTTCCACAATTTACCTTTGAATTTTATTTCATCTATGAAAAAGGTCTTATAAGGCTTATTGTCAATACACAGCTTCATAAATATTCTGGGTAAAGTGAATAAAACAGTAATAGAGGAAAAAAAAAAAAGAAAGAAATCCTGTCCCATATAAACAGCCATTATCCACAGTTAATAATGATAAACATATAAATAACACCATCTATCTTTAATCATAAAGAACTTCAGAAAAATTATGGCCTGGCACCGTAATTAAATACTGTAATTAAATTAATGGAAGTTTAGCAACCGAATTCAAGGGGACCAGAGCCTGCCTTTTCACAGGGCAAGATAAACATTGAAGGATCAGTTCAACCATCAGCCAATGGACCACCTGTGCAGAGAAATGTGGCCATTGCTTCGCAGGTGGAATTAACTCTGGGACTTCTGGACAGGGAGGAAACGCTTCTCCGCAGGTGACTAAGACAACACATGCAATTAACTCTGTGAGTCCTATGGTTAATTAAAAAAAAAGAAAAAGAGAAACTATCAAAAAATCCCCCATCCTCACGTGTTTTCCCTCCACCCCCAGACCTCTGAAGACATAGATGAGACAGGAGGTTACTCACCGTTGAGGAGTCACCGCTTCCAGCCTCAAGCGTAGCTCCCTCAGCACAGGTGGGTGGGTGGGTGGAAAGTTGACTAGCCCTGCCCCCATCTATGACATCACACTCTACCTCATAAAAGGTAGTGAAAGTGCTCTGAACTCCAGTCTGATTTCCGAGAGATACAGAAAAGAGATAGTGAGAGAGAGAGCAAGAGAAATACTGTGCGGTAGCGTAGAGGTGAGGAGAGAGAGCAACGTGTGCTGAAGGAGCTATGCTTGGTCAAGGACACAGGGCCTCCTCCACGATGAGTAACCCCACTGTCTGGGGGTTCCTCTCACTCCTTCCCACAGCACAGGGTCAGCCTGCTGGCCCCACAGGGCTGGCTGATTCAAAAGTGGAACATTTTTGGCCCCTTTTGATAGCAACCAGAGAGGACAGAGAGCTCTATCCCAATTAAACGCTGACTGACATCATATCGGGCGTGAATTTGGTCAATAGATTCCCTGGTGACTCTATTTTATGTGTGGTTTTGTACAGCCGAACTGCACAAAAACATCCACACCGGTGCAAGCAGCTAAAATTCCCGTGATTGCAACAGGAATTACACTTGTGTTCCCCCATGTGGGATAAATCCAATTCACACCTGTGGATTGACCCTTGAGTAGAGTAATCCAGAGGGTTGGGGCTCCTACACCACCGCATGAGGGAGGTCAGGAAAAGAATTATGGTTTTCTTGCATTGAAAATGAGAACTGACAAACTGTGCTGAAAGAACAAGTGAGGGAGGTATAAAAATTCTGGACATACATTTATTTACAGAGCACACTTTCAAGTTCCAGAAAATATCAATAAAATTGCAAAGAGGTGATGTTCTTAAAGATGTACATTTTTAGACAATGACAGCCATACAGGCTGAGGCACACTTCTATTTCAAACAACATCCTAAGGACTGAAACTGGAGAACTTAAAATGGGATATTCAATCTACTTTATTGTAAATGGTATTTCTATCATCCAAATTCTGGAAAAGCAGGTTTGGGAGGAAACATAATTGCTTATATTATCCACTGGGATTTTCTTAATAACCTAGCTGTAGATTAAAATTGAAAAAAATAGCATATTTTTTTTCTGCTGCTACACCTAACTCTATTAAATAAAACTGCTTAGAGAATGGGGATCTATTCAGTGCCAGTAAAAACTGCCAGCATAAGAGCCTGCCCTTTGGAAGAGGAAAAATAAATACTCCTTAAATGTCTTTTAAGGGGATGTATTATAAGCACATGGAGCTAATATTGATGCTTTCCCTCAGGCTTTTTGGTGCTACAAGGTTCATGTGAATTGTAATCTAATCATGATTAGTTTTTCTGCCTTAATAATGATTAATGTGCATTCCCCGCTCTGAGTGTGTTGTTTTCTCTCCATTCCTTCTACTGAAAAAGGAAGTGTGTGACTCATGTCTAGTACCAGCCACTCCACCTAACAACAGAGTCAAGCATTTTCCTTCTTAACGTTCAAAACTTTCATCACTGTGGTTATCCTGCAGTATTTGCAGATGTTGCTTTAAAGCAGCGCATTTGTGGAATTAAAAACTCAACAAATGGATGCCCAGTGGGCGAAATGAAGAGTTATTGTGGCTGTTAGAGATGAGATGTAACTACAGGAACACAATGCAAAACTAGGCTGCAGCTGAGGAATGCTAAGTGATGATAGTGCTGTTCATAATTTAGCTGTTTTCTCTGTACATCATCTCTTGATTACAAACTATTTGCACATTTGAAGACAGAGAGGAAGGAAAACCTCCTCTGGTCCCCTGTACTGAATCAACTCCTTATAAATATTTATGTTTAATGGCCTGCTAAAGAGAAAAGAAAAATCCAATTTTTATGGGCTTTTATGGTAAAAAGTAGCAAGCAGTATTCATTGAATCCATAACTTAGGTAACCTATGGCTTGACTACTGCACCACAGTTGTTTTTGCCAAATAAAGTAGGAACATATTTTGAACTCCTGTGACCACCAGACCTGATGAAGCCTATGTGAGGTTGCTCCTTCTGATAAAGAGAAGGATGTTCAGAGGATATAACCTTAAATATCAGAACAATTACACATGCAACAGCAGTTCTAAGATCTTCTAAAGAGAGAGTTTAGGGAGATAAAGAGTTTAATTGTCTTTTATTGGGCTGAAACATATGGAAGAAGCACAATTAAATCCTGGAAGACAGAGTATGGTCAAGGATATTCTCCAGTAAAATGATAAGAAATACGGAGAAGTATGGAAAATTCCACCATGATAATGTGATACTTACAGTTCAATAGATTGGGTGGTGGATTATACCCCAGATGGTGTTTTGGGGTTAGTACTACTTAAATCTGAAATCTTGCTTTGACCTGCTTACTATGATACCTGTAGTTGATAAAGAGAATATTAAGTGAAGAGGAAAGTTAAGACTGAGCTGTGAACAGACTTAAACACATTACTGAATAAAAGCAGAGAAAGAATACACCTCATGAAAGCATTTTTAAAATGTATATACATTCAAGAAAGTGCAGAAATCTTTCAGATGCCCCAAGGAACAGAACATTAATTAAGGGAAGGCATGGAAACACAAAGAGACAGTAAATGAAGACTTTAATATCAAATATTTTCTTAAGGGATGTAAGTTAAGCCTAACAGCATAAGTAAACTATGTAAATGCTGGTCAAGTAATTGATTTAATCACTTGCACCCAGGAACCAGAAATCAACTTAAAGTAGAGGTCCATGTTTATCTGACCTCAAAGATGTGATGGAAGAAAAATCCCAGTGTGCTTTCTTGCATTAAAGGATGAACACGTGGTGGGAAAGGCTGACACCACACAGGCACCTCTGAGTGCTGTCTGTGAAGTTTGAGCACAGAGAACCAACCCTGCAGAAGCATTGCCCAGACTGGTACAGACACAGAAGGCAACAAAGGATGGATTGCAAGGAATTGAAACGAGCCGGAAAAGGCCATGTAAAAATGCCAAAGTGACACATTTCATAAAAGTCTGAGAGCTTAACACAGACACACCTCTGACCCAAAGAGGGCCAGCTGCTGTAGGGCATCAGCAAGATGGATAAGTGGGAAAATCCTTTTTGTACATTACCTGTCATAGTTAAGGAATGATGAAATAAGGAACATCCTACCTGGCACTGAGTAAAGCTGTAACTTCTCTAACTTTTTGACAATAGAAATGCTGAACCCAGTTGCAGGTATAAAAAGGGGATGAAAATGTTTCTGCAGTCTTTTGGCTCAGGTATTGATGCTCTAATCCAGTCTCGCAGAATTCTAATTTGGTCTTTGATGAGATTTAGGACACATTACTTGTACACTTCATCTCAGTTTCTAGACATACTATTACCTACCTGGTAACCCAGTTCACAAGGTTTTGATGAATGTATTAGTCAGAATCAGAAAGAACCGATGCTAAAAGAAAGCTTTTGAGAATATCTAACAGTAAGAGGTTAGGATTGATTTTTCTGATACTTAGATAGTTTTAAGATAGATACCTAGACACTTAGTTTTTTACTTGACTTCATATCAATGTCTTAATCACATTATACAAAACAAACCCTTTTTGTTGAAGCAGCCTCTTATCAGTCATGTAACATTAGATGTGATAACAGAACTATTCTTCCTTTGCTTCTATGAGATACATAAATAATAATTTTAATGATAATATGTCCCACGTGTGGAAGAAAATATTAAGAAAATATTAATTTTCTGTCTACTTTTAATCTTCCTCACTCAGTTAGCTCTCTTTGTAAAGGTCATTATAACCTCCTTCATTTAATGGAAACACATCTCTTTTGTGGATTTTACTAAAAACTTTGTTGTAAGCTGTTCTGTTCAGTATTTGCAGTTGATTTTGCTCAGGTTGGAAAAACCTGCTGATGTTTTCCCTTGAGGGCACATCTTCTTGTCTGTGAACAGTTCTGTGTGTGTTACCCATCTGCAGCTCTGGTTGTCAAGAAATACAATTACAGCCAAAGTAACTGATGAGTCTGAACTTTAGTTGTTATTCTTTCAATATCTGCAAAAGCACCATCTGATAGTACTTTTAGAAGTGGGATTTAGTGTCACCACTTTCCAGTTCAAGGAGTTAAATAATTGCAAGAACTACAAGATGTACTTCTGTGTAAGAAAGACAATCCAAAATCTCCTATTGTGGGCTTAATCTGTCATTATGGAAATTCAGTCCCTGTAATTCCATGTGCAAGAAATAAACCTCATTTTCATTTATGGCCTTGGCATGAACCTATTAACAAATCTATGCTGTGCCTTTAAAAGCAAAGGAGTTCAGGAAAGGAGGGAGTGCTTCAAAACAGAGATCTTGAGGGCACAGGAACAGACTGTCCCTGTCTGCTGAAAGATGAGTTGATGAGGCAAATGTCCTCCCTGGATGGGCAACGAGGTTTTGAAGGAACTTATGAATAAAAAGAGGATGTATCATCTTTGGAAGGAGGGGCAGGTCTCTCAGGAAGTATTTAAGGAGGCTGCTAGGGCATGTAAGGAAAAAAATCAGGGAGGCCAAAGCTCAGCTTGATCTTAGATTGGCGACTTTTGTAAAGGATAACAAAAAATGTTTTTACAAATACATTAATGGTATAAGGAAGGGTAAGAACAACGTTTGTTCTCTACTGGATGCAGGAGGGAACTTAGTAACAGCAGATGAGAAGGCAGAGGTGCTTAACACCTTCTTTGCCTCAGTCTTTAGTGGGAAGACGGTTTGTCCTCAGGACAGCTGTCCTCCTGGGTTGGTAAATGGTGTCAGGGAGCAGAACGGTCCCCATTACCCAGGAGGAGGCAGTCAGAGAACTGATGAGCTGCTTGGATGTTCATAAATCCATGGGACCAGATGGGATCCATCCCAGGGTGATGAGGGAGCTGGCAGAGGAGCTTGCGAAGCCGCTCTCCATCATTTACCAACAGTCCTGCTCACTGGTGAGGTTCCAGAGGAGTGGAAGCTGGCCAATGTGACACCCATTGACAAAAAGGGTGGGAAGGAGGATCCAGGTAATTACAGGCCAGTCAGCCTGACCTCAGTACCTGGTAAGGTGATGGAACAGTTTATAGTGAGTGTCATTACACAGCACTTACAGGATGGCCAGGGAATGAGGCCCAGCCAGCATGGGTTCTGGAGGGGTAGGTTGTGCTTGACCAACCTGATCTCCTTTTATGACCAGGTGACCTGCCTGGTGGATGCAGGAAAGGCTGTGGATGTTGTGTGCCTGGACTTCAGCAAAGCCTTTGACACTGTCTCCCACAGCATTCCCTGGAAAAGCTGCAGCCCACGGCTTGGACAGGAGCACTCTCTGCTGGGTTAGGAACTGGCTGGATGGCCGGGCCCTGAGAGTGGTGGTGAGCGATGCTTCATCCAGCTGGTGGCCAGGCACCAGCGGTGTGCCCCAGGAGTCTGTGCTGGGGACAGTCCTGTTCAATATTTTTACTGATGACGTGGATGAGGGTATTGAGTCTGTCATTACTAAACTTGCAGGTGACATTAAGCTGGGAGCATGTGTTCAACTGTTGGAAGGTAGGAGGGCTCTGCAGAGGGACCTGGATCGATTGGATGGGTGGGCAGAGTCCAATAGGATGAGGTTAAATAGATCCAAGTGCCGGGTCTTGCATTTTGGCCACAATAACCCCCTCCAACGTTATAGGCTGGGGATGGTGTGGCTGGACAGTGCCCAGGCACAAAGGGACCTGGGGGTGCTGTCAAAAAGCCAGATGAACATGAGCCAGCAGTGTGCCCTGGTGGCCAAGAAGGCCAACTGATGCTGACCTGGATCAGGAATAGTGTGGCCAGCAGGAGCAGGGAGGTCATTCTGCCCCTGTACCTGGCACTGGTGAGGCCACACCTCAACTGCTGTGTCCAGTTCTGGCCCCTCAGTTTGGGAAGGGCCTGAAGACGCTCGAGCGCGTCCAGAGGAGGCAAGGAGGCTGGAGAGGGGCTGGAAACACAAACCCTGTGAGGAACAGCTGGGGGAGCTGGGGGTGTTTAGCCTGGAGAAAAGAAGACTCAGAGGTGACCTTACCACCCTTCACCTCCCTGAAAGGTGGTTGCAGTCAGGTAGGGCTGGTCTCTTTCTCCAGGCAGCAACTGACAGAACGAGAGGGCACAGTCTCAAGCTGTGCCAAGGGAAATTTAGGCTGGATATCAGGAAAAAGGTTTTCACAGAAAGAATAATTAAGTACTGGAATTTTTTGCCTGGGGAGGTGGTGGAGTCACCATCCTTGGATGTATTTAGAAAAAGACCGGATATGGCACTTGGTGCCAGGGTTTAGTTGAGGTGTTAGGTCATGCGTTGGACTCAATGATCTTGGAGGTCTCTTCCAACCTTGTGATTCTGTGATTCTGTGATTCTGTGATTAGGGAGGCCAACTGAGAATGCCCCAGGAGAAAGGAATTCTTATTTAATACAAAATGGTGACAGTGTAGTCCCAACCCATCTCTTTTAAAGGCAATAAGACAGGAAAACAAGTGAACATAAGATAGAACCAAAGTCCTCTCTTTATAGTAATTCTTACAGCAATAATCCTTTGGGACCATATCTTAGGGTGTGTTAGAAAGGTCTTTGAGCCCTGCTAATTATCACAGGGCTGGTGTAATTTGTGTATCACAAAGCCATTATATTCCCATTTTCTTCCCAGCTCATTCAGCATGGCCTGGAATAGGAAAACAGGCTGAAGTGAAGCTGTAACTACTGCAGCAGGCGAGCTTTGAATTTTTAAGTGGCTACTATTTTATAGCAAAGGCAGTATGTAGTGAAGCACATACAATAGTATTTCCTTCAGTTCTCTAACCTTTTTCTATGGTCATATTTGTTTCAAGCCTCAGTCTTGAATCTGTAGCATTTTACATTGTTTTCAAGGAATTAAATGCCTTAATATTGTTCGGTATCAGAAATGCTTTTCTTTGCAGAAAATTGTTCTAATAAGAAATTTCAATAAATTTAATCTTCACAAATGCATGAATATTAGTCATTTGATAAAGCACAAGAGCATGTTCCCTGGAGCCAAAATGCTTCTTAATAAGGACAAAAGTCTGACCTGTCTAAATTTAAACCTACTGAATGCAGACATATAGATGGTGTGTGTGCTTCTTGTCTCCATGAATATATTCTAATGAAGACAAGTGCAGTGTAATTTTGCTTTGCAAATTAAATTCTAGATAACATCTTTCCATTTATGCAGGATATATAGTTTCTTATTTATGTGTGTTTATACATCCATTCATATAAAATGAGGTATTTTCTTAGTCCTAAAAATAGCCTTATAAAAAAAAAAATGGAGCTTCAAAAGAACTGAGATTATTGCACAAAAAAATATTTTCTTGTTGGATTTTGCAGTTGTATCTTGAGCTTTGTTCATCTGCTTTTCCTTACATAAACTCTGTCTGCCACCATCCACCTTCTTTGAAGGAACAGCCATACACCAATAAAAATAAATTAACCTTTCCAGAGGCTTCTGCTCAGTTCTTTCTGTGGATCACAGTTATGATTCCCCTGATGCCCAAAATTCAGAGCATGTACTATCATCCAACCCAGCACCTCCTACAAAGGCAAAACCCTGTGAACTCCCTGACACAGGAACAAGATCCTGCAGGATCTTTCACTTGGCTGAATACAGCCAAGTATTTGGTACAACGTCACTTAAAAGAGACCTCTGGAGGACTCTTGTATAACTTTTAACTTGAAACGTGACTTGATTACCAACATTAGATCTTCTCAGCTGCTACACTGTCTGCTCCAGGCTTGAATCCCTCCAAGGAAGCCAACTGCATAAACTCTCTGAGCTCCTGGTCCATGCTCCCTTTACTGGGATGCAACAGGTAAGCCACATATAATGAACTAAATTCCTATTATTGTCAAATATTTGGGAGAGGTATTGCAAATGGCTTTAGAGCCACTACAGGTATATCTATTTATGCCTCTTTTTTTTATTATTATTATTCATGTTTAAGATGTTCCATAGGATAATTAGGAATACTTCACTGTTTTAACTTTGAGAAAGCCCTAAGACAGAGCTTCCATAAAATACATCATATATAATGAATATATGACCATGAGGGATTTTATCAGCACTCATTTTGATTAACCTGCATAACTCACTGGTGCCTTTGTCCTTTAGGAGTAGTAAATTGACTCAGTGTCAGGATAATAAATTTTTTATGTTACCACATCATCAGGTAGTCCCTTCATGGACAGTGTACTGAGGGACATTCTGTGCCAGCAGGAGTTGGAGACTCCTAAATTAATCAGTTCAAACAAATTTGTTCCAGATAAAGGTTTATCCAAACCTGTATAAGTATATATGTTTCACATAGCCATATATTTTGGAACCGAGTACACTTACTACGGCTGTATTTCACCCCCACACATATCAATATATCTGCACACATTCAAACACTTAGGCAGAAGTTACTTAAATATATCTCCAACCCAAACTGTCCAGCTAAAATATCGTTCTGTATTTTTCATGTCTTTAATGTCTCCCAAAGCAGATGACATCAGCTATTTGAATATACAGTGTTAGATCAAGGTCTCACTTCCACAACCCAGCCCCAGCCTTCCTGTCCTGGAAGCTCTTTTCACAATGTCAAAATAAAGACCTTGACTTTTTATTCTCTCTCCCTGCTTGTTATATTAGGAAAGTAGAGATTACTGTGGAGTTCAACCAACTTTATGGTCCTGACTTCATCTCAGTCCTTTCTCAGCACTGCAATTCTTTGATTTCATACTCCTATCTTGCTTTTAGTTTGGCTTTCCTCTCCTGAACATTTCATATGTCCTATTTCTTTGGCTTACTTCCTTATTATTTCCTTAGTGCTGTTCTTTACCCTCTGCTTCCACAGAAGCACAGGATTAACTAGGTTGGAAAAGACCTCTGAGCTCATTGAGTCCATCCTATGACCCAGCAGCACCATGGCACTGAGTCCAGTCTTTCCATAAACACGTCCAGGGACTGTGACTTCACCACCTCCCTGGGCAGCCCATTCCAGTGTCTAATCACCTTTTCTATGAAGATATCCCTCCTAATGTCCAACCTAAACCTCCTCTGCACAGCTTAAGACTGTGTCCTCTTATACTGTGGCTGGTTGCCTGGGAGATGGGGAGAATCCCCTCCCTGCCCTGCAGCCCACGGTGCTTTGGATGCAGCCCAGGGAATGTGTTTTCTGGGCTGCCACTGCACAATGCTGGGTCATGCGGAGCTTTCCATCAACCAACACCCCCAGCTCTCCTTCTCAGGTCTGCTCTCACTCCCAGCCTGTGTTTGTGTCAGGGATTGCCCTGACCCAGCTGCAGGACCCTGCACTTGGCCCTGCTGAACTTCACCAGGTCCTTACAGACCCACCTCTCCAGCCTGGCCAGGCCCCTCTGGATGACATCCCTCCCCTCTGGTGTCCCAGGGGAACCACACAGCTTGGTGTTGCCACAAAACTTGCTGAGGGTGCACTTGATCTCTCAGTCCATGTCAGTGACAAAGATGTTGAACAGTTCCAGTCCCACCACCGGCCCCTGAGGAACACACTCATGCCTGGTGTCCAGCTGGACAGCGAGCCCTTCACTACAACTCTGAGTGTGACCATGCAGCCAACTCCTTATCCACTCCTCTAGAGTTTAGAGACAAGGATATGTGAGCCAGTTGTTCCATTTCTATTATAAATTTATAGCAAAACTCATTTTGTCGCTAGCTGAGTAAACTTTTTGCACTCCTGAGAATTCTGACGAGAAGGAACCCAACGGTTTTGTTAATTTACCAGCTCTCCCTCCAAGAACCTTTCTTTCACATAATCCTCACTTTTTGCCTGGTCCAGGAGAATGAAATTGCTCCATTTACCAAACTCCAAATCAACACTTTTTCCATTCTCTTAAGCATTTTAAATGGAAAGATTCTCTCTGATAGCCAACTTTAAATCAAAGGAAAACGCCCCAGAAAGGCTTTCTGTTTCAGGGAAATGAAACACCCCACCAGTGGCTCTTAAGTAACTGCTCTTAATCCAAATTCAATGGAAGATGGCCTTGCTCACTTTTAATAACTTGAAACTTCAAACTACCTGATTTTCCTTTGAGTCTGTAGAGCTAATACTTTACTGCCCACACGATACCAACTTGCTTTTACAGTATGAGGTAGTTTAGAGTGATTCAGCCTTAATTAAAAGAAAAGTAGGGCGTTTAAGCCATTTTTATTCAATGTAAGATCCATAGGCAGAATTGATAGGGAAACTGCTGGTGAGCTCATCTGAAACAACTGCTAGATGCTCATTGTTATTCTCTGATAAATAATGAGGTTCATTCATATTTGATGAGGACTGGCTCTTTCTGGTTACCTTACTCTTACCACTGATCATAAACAAACATATAATTATTTTTCGGTACATCTGTATTTGTTCATACTTTAATGTATCCACCCTTCCAGTCCGGGTGCTATGTCAATTTTTGTCATGTCCTACCCAAAAGTAATGGGGTGGCTCCAGCCCTTTCACCTTCCTGTTCCTGCTAAACTCCTCACTTCAACTCACCAAACAAGAACCCCCTGATAAACTCACAATCTTAACTACACTGTCTTGTATCTTCAACAGAATATAGGAATTCTCCTCTGGCTATCACAGTTGAGCCTATTATGTTAAGACAAATAGGACTTGGAAAATAACTGGGAACTGGATCCAGGTAAAGTGTATGTTTGGAGTGTGCTTTAGCTCTTGATTCCATACTTTTGGACAGTGTTCAAAGGCACGTGGCTGCTACTCTGCATGACACTGCATATCTGTCTGGTTCAGAAGTTTAAGACTCTGGCAAATTTTCTGATAATACAGCTGATTTTATCTGAAGGGCGCTAAATCAAACCTGAACATGATAAGGAGCTGCCTTGGATAAGGGATTTTCTGAAATTCTGCTCAATCTAATCCTACAGGAAAAACTGTGGCAAATCTACTGACATAAACAAGAACTTTAAAAAACGCAGGCTCACAGCCTAAATGGATAGTAGGTAAATGAGCTGATCAGCTTCTGAGCAGCAGTAAACAGAACAAGTGGATATTTATTCTAGAATAGGAAATGAATATATAGATTTGTTTTATTGTAATTCTCTTGCTAACAAAAGACAGACTAGAATGCTAGAAAAATAAAGCAGCCCTAGAGTTAGAAGTCTGATTTTTTTATCTAAATAAGAAACATCATTAAAAGCAACTCTATTGAACAAAAGTAGCTCCCACAAAAAGGCAAGGCCATCAGCAAGAGCTAAGTGTATGTAAATGGGATTTACTTCACTGAGAGCAGTGTACTCTCAGCACCTCAGAGGATTCATTCCAATACAATACTGCAAGTGATTATGAAGCAAATATGCATTACCTTAAATAAACCAAAGCAAGAGACAAAGCAAATTATTTTGAAGTGCTTTTACTCTGTAATTTCATTAAAGAAGGTTGTTTATTCACAGGGGGGGACTAGAAATTGAATTTTGAAATATAAAATTACAGAAACATACATCTGTTTATGGACCAAGGTCAAAGAGAGTTTTATTAGGAACAAGGCTATCATCTACACAGTTAGTAATATTTTTCAAGTCTTTTACAGTTTTTGATACTAATTTCTTTTTGCTTTTATCTAACATCCTCCTCACCATTTTGCTTATTTTCTTCCCTGAAATCTTTTTTGGGTTTCCAGGGCTGCTCACTGAAGAACTGGTATCAGGGTCTTTCCTTATTTTACTTTTCAAAACTTTCCAATACCATTAGAATCAGGAAATAAGAGTCTCACCTTGGAACATAAAGGGCCAAGTCAACAGACTGTCTGTCCTTGCCCTCTTAATATTAATGAGGAATTAGCTGATGTGTGCTAACTGCCAATTGATGGGTCTTAACTGGTAAAAATAATTTTGCTATCTGCATGGAGGGAGTCTGATGGGAAAGATCAAAGGAGAAAAAAGAGCAGAGGGGAAAAGGAACAGGAGGAAGCAAAGGGAAAACAACAGTGAGTTCTTTACCGAAATAATTTACAATTCAGGACTGTGACATTTTCTTACTTTTTGATCTGTTTTCCTATTTGCAGCAAAGTCACTGATGCCAAAAAGGACCCTTCACAAGCTATGCTAGAATCATATCAATCTATAGAGGAAAAAGCAAACAAGATCAGCTTTATGCTTATTTTCAGAGGTAAACCATACTGAACTACTGAATCTTGGGGGAAAAAAAAGAAATAGAAGTTTCAACAAAAGACATACGGCACATTAAATGTTATGTACACAGTATTTTTGAAGTTGTTGCAACATATTTTTCTCTAACAAAACTGTAAGAACTGTGGGGTGGCTTTCATCTGTCTTTTAGCTTTTAATTGGTTTTATGTCTCTTTCCTTTATATATAAATATGCATACACCCACACAAAGATTCAAACATACATATGCATACATTCATTTCATTTATAAATATTGATTAATATTCTTAATAATGAAAAAATTCAAGCAGAGATCCTACTCCCCATAATAGTTCTGAATCACAAGTCATCTTTTGGATCGATCTGAATTGTCTTGTGGCTCTCTGTAAACACAGTAGTAAATTACAGCATTGTAATAGTTGTCATGGTGCTTGATATTTACATCAAAACAAATATAGCACAATCACAGAAACTTACTTCTGTAGTCATAGGCTGGGAAGCTTGAGTTCTGGATTTCTATAGTACTTCCAACATTGTACTGTATGCAAGTTGCCAAATAATGGTATTTCATTTTAGTATAAATAAAATACTGTTTATTTGTAATCGGCTATCCAAGAGAGAATGAAGAAGAAGATGGAAGCAGAAGCAGCAAGTAGACAAGCAGATGTGGATGTGCACTTGGATACCAGACCTCTGGATAGCAAAGGAGCATACAGTACCCAGCACCCTGAAGACCAACAGCTCAGAAAACACTGTCAGGAAAGCTCTGCACTGACTGGGTCACGTCAGATCACAAGATAATGCTCTCACAAAGGGATGCACAGGAGTTCAGCTCACTATACCTCCTCCTGCTCAGAGCACCAGCAGAAGAAGCAAGCTGGGCAACCTTCAAATTTTCTGTAGGTCATTTTTACCTAGTCTTTGGAAGAGACCCAAATAATTTCCGTGGTTGAAGCTCGTTTTGCCTTTGAGACTGAGTGTGAAAACCCCACCAAACAGAAACACAATGGTGATGGAGCCTGGGAAGCAGCGGGTGCCAACAATGCCAGACTGGAATGATGAACTCAAGCGGTTTGGCCACTTATAATTCCACAACGGATGGGGATGTTCCAGGAACGAGGAGATGCGCAAGGTTCACAATGGCTTATTCAGCATCCACAAACACTGAATAAAGAGACTCGAAAAAAGAAACACACACAACCACAAAAGCCAAGCCAGGAGAAGCACTGATTCGGGGAATTGTTTTAGAGAGATGAACATGACAACTCAATGGGTATGAAAGGCTGGACCCAGATGGCAGGAGGCAAGAAAAGATCATTGCAATTACGATGCAGCATAGCTGTCAGTGATACAAGGACAGATCACG
>WAAG01035561.1:235-18446 GCA_013390105.1 Tichodroma muraria | reverse complement strand
GGTTGCTTTGGGTTGGTTGTGGGTTTATTTTTCTGGTTTACTGAAGAGAAAATATAAGGAGAAAAATAGCCTGCAAGTTGGTGTAGAAGAATAACATCTAGAAGGCTCTAATCATCAGTCTGAAATGATTTTGTAAGATTTCAGAGCTGATCGGGAAAAAAATGGTCTAAAGAGGTAATTGAAAAAAGTGAAGCAGAATGCTGGGAAGAAAACAAACTTTGTTCCCAGAAACCAAGAACTGGGAATAACCGAGGCCTACCAAGGTAACCCAAAACCACAGCTGCCACTACATAATAAAACCTATTTTTCTATGTTGTAATCTTTGTTTCTTACTTTTATAAAACCCAACCCAAACAAGAAGAACAAACCAAACCTAAACCAAAATCATCTACGGGGTTTAAAGTCAACACACATCCAGCTCAGCTGCAGTCCCAAAGGGAAGCCTGGTAGCAACTGTGCTGAGCTGGGCTCTCTGGGACACGCCACGGCCAGGACTGCGAGGACGCTGACTCAGGACTGGTCTGAGAACCAGACTGGCACTTGCAGCTAAGAGGCACTCCCAGGACAGCCTTGCACTCAACAAACTCTCAGCATGGAGCACCACATCCTCAAGACTTGGGAAGCCTCCACAGGGATGGCGTGGATCTACAGGCAGCTCAAACTATGCCCCTGGCTCCGAGTGGGACACAGCAACCTGCAGAACCCCTGTAAGAGACCTGAGACAGCCAAACTCACCTCTGATGTTACAATTCTGTGTTTTCTGGCTTACTTTAGGCTTGAGATTATCTGGGTATCCGTGCAGTGCCTAGCAAAACAGAGCTGTCCTGATCAGGGCCTCTGGACAGCACAGAAATGTAAATATTACTCAAGAACAAATGAAACTCAATATAAACCCTCCTAGACTGACAGGACCTGGCATCCAAAGAAACCAAGGAATGCAAAGTATATCAGGGTTCATTTTGGGATACAGAACGCCGTATATTAACACAAAAGCACAGAATGTCCTCAATGCACTTTTTCTGTAAAATCTGCGCACATTTAAATGAGCCCCTATAATTAATGCCATGAGAATCTGTTGTTAAGCCTTTTGTAAATAAGTGGCCTTATCTTAAAAAGCAGCCCATTGTGTCTTCCCTTTTTGCTCTTCTATTAAAGGCTACTAAAAATGTTTATATTGTAGAAGATTAATTAAAGAAAAATCAGACTCTTTATAGACTTTACTCCTACTAAACCCTGCCTGGGATAATGTAAATGATGCTAAGAAACCTACAGTGAGAAATTAAGACTGTTTGCTTTGATTGAACAGATTGTCTTATGGTGCAAAAAATCCTCTAAAGTCTGGGCATTTCATAGGGGAATTTACATTTTACAGAGTTCCTGGATCAAATCATAACTTGTAATTACTACTTCCCAGGAAATAACTTCAAGATCAGGGAATTTACTGGGTTGAACATGCAGATCAAATGCTGAAAACCAAGATGCTGCAAGAGAAGAAAAAGAAATATATACCAAAAAACCCAACACTGCTGATTCTGCCCACAGAATATTGCCTGCTTCTCACGCTTAAGCATAGCAACGTATGTTAAAAATACAGATGCATACTTACACACCTTTGGCCAAAAAAACAAGCTTATCAATCCACAGGTGTCCGGTTCAGCACCTCAGGCAGCCCCTCAGTGCCACAGAGCCAGTACCATTGACTGCCTGTGACAAAATCAGGACACAGGACCTGGAGTCTTCCCAGGACATAACAAAGGTCCTTCTTCCTGGGCCTACACAAAGGTCACTACTGCTGGACAAAATCCCCAGCTCTGCACAGTTATGGGGTGTGGGCTAATACTGTAGCAGTTTGCACTGGGACTAATACACTCCTAATAAAAATATGCCTGTTTGATGGCAGAGCTGCTCAGTTTCACCCTTCTGTCAGCCCTCAGTTGGTAACTTCTTAGGGAGAAAACAGGAGCTTCCCACGTGTTCCTTCCCAAACACCACACTGAGAGCTGCTGTCACTCCCCTTTCCAAGTCACCTGCAATGCAATTGATACCAAATTATACTCTGCAAACACTAGAGCAAATGTAGACAAAGGCCAGCTTGTGGACATGTAAAAATGTTTGGTTTAGCAAGAAAATTCCAAAAGAAAGGCGATGCTGTTCCCTGGACCTCTCTAAAAACCCTGCTTGGGTAGTTCTGGTGCAGAGCTGATCCTAAATGCTCCATGGGCAGCAAAGGAAGCTGCTGGCAGCCTGTGGCTCACACATTTTGGGCATGACCTCATTCTTTACTACCACTTTTCATTTCTGCTGCAGTGTTTTAAAAACCAAAGCTTGACATTATTTTTGTAATTAGGTACCTTTCATTATTACTTAGGAAACAGGAACACAAATAACTCAACTGGAAGTTATAAAAGAAACCATCCCTTCCTCACAACTCAGTCTCATCCAGTGAGAAGGGAGCACCATCACATGTCTTTGTACCCAAACACACACACCAACAGTTCTGGTGATTTACGGTGGGCTTCTTTCTCTGAAGGGATGGCCAAACCTAATGTCACTTAAGCAGCATTTTTTGAAATTAACTACATAGCAGGAGTACTTCAGAATTTTCCTAATGAATTTTGACTTTCAAAGACATATTTCCTTCTACTTAATAGCAGAGATATTACTGATATAATGCAGAACCATTAAATTATCCATACTCCAGTTAAATATATATATATCTACACTAAAAACGAATTCTTAAAATGACTGAAGACATTGCTTTATCTATAGGGAAATATCTACCTCTATCAATCCCAATTACCTTAAAACACCTGTAAAAATCAATTCATACTGGAATTTCAGGGATTCCCTGAAATATCAAATTTAATGTTACAACTTTTTCTATTTGATCATACTAATCCAAATCAAGTTTAAGCAATGAATACTTATCAACCCATCCAAGGCAAGTGAAGTTTTCTCTTCCAACAAGCAGCTGTCATCATATTCAATTGATAATTCAGTCTTATTTTGAACCTACTGTTTAAACAACCATTTGGTGTGTAATATCGACACAGTCAGATTTATTCCAGCCTCTGAACTCTCCTAGAAGTTACTTTTACACCTACATTTCTACTTCTCAAATGAAACGCTGGCCGTCACTGAATGCCCTATTTCCCCCAGCAAAAAAAAAAGAGATCAACATTCAACTCTTGGAGGATCCTAGGGAAGAACAAACAGCACATGGAAGTGGGCCTCATTAGAGTGAGGACAAAACTGTCCAAAGACCAAACCCTGTCCTAGGCAGCATTCTGTGCCCGACTCTGCTGGTACAGGATTTGCAAAGTGTAACCAGGAAAAATGCTATGTTTAAGATCCGAGATAGTTAAACTTCCCTCTAATCATAAACTTCAGCTGATAAGTTGTATCAATTCCTCAGCATCCGCAGAAATGGTGGTTTTTTGGTCTTTGTTCGTGAGGCAGAGCTCCTGAGAAGCTGGAAAGGTACCTTGGCTGCCACGGAGCGCAGGTTCCAAGGGATACACGAGGCCTACAGGGAATTCGTGCCCCAAGCGCTCCCGATTCCAGCGGCAGCGGGGGGAACACCTGCTGTATCACCCCCTCCGACCCTGCCGGTAACACTCGTAAAGAGGAAACTTCGGGAGGGAGCCAGAGACCACCCCCGAAGCCAAACACCCGGCAGCACCTTCCCAACCGAGCCGAGCCGAGCCAGGCTCCTCCAGGCGCCGCTTCCTTCACAGCTTCGGGAGAATCGGTGCCCGAAAAGCACCTGCACCGCGTACCGAGGCCAGACACAGGGAGGGGGAGCCAGGATCACTCCGAGCCGCCTTCGGTGCTGCTACTGCTGGTGAAGAGGGACCCAGCCCAGGCCCGGCTGCCCCGGAGCAGCTCCCGGGCAGCTCCTCAGCCCGGCCAGGCCCCGCCGCGGCTGCCGGGGATGCGGATCCCGAGGGAAAGGGGGGATGGAGCGGGGACGCGGCGGCGCTGGGCCCGCCCCAGGCCGCGGGGAGCGGGGAAGGAAGGGGGAAGGAAGCGCCGAGCAGGGCATGGAGGGAGCTCCTCCATGGCAGGGGACAGAGGGAACCCCGCGCCCGGGAGGCCCGAGGCGGGCGGGGAAAGGCGAGGAAGGAGGCGAAGCGGGGCTGTAACCCGGTGCAGAGGAGCGTCCGCGGGGTCCCGGCCCGGGGGGAGGGAAGCGGGGGAGGGCGGCCGCACTTACTCTCATTTAACACCTCCAGCAGCTCGGCGCAGCTCTCACACATTGTTCATTAACAGCAGCAGCCGCCGCCGCCGCCTCCTCCCGACCATTGATTGATCCGCTCGGNGAGGAGGAGAAGCCGAGTCACTCACTGGCTCCCAGGGACTCCACGCGCCGCCATTTTGCTGAGGGGGAAGGAGGAGGAGGGGACGGGAGCGAAGGGGGAAACAGGGCGCTCGGGCGCCGCTCGGCAGTTTCCGACCAGGCAGGAGGAGGCGAAGGTGGCCGAGTCCCTCCTCCTCCCTTTTCCCTCTCGCCCCGCCTTCCCAGCGCGGTTCCGACCGGCGGGATGGCGAGCGGGGAGGAGGAGGCAAGGGGGCGGGAGGGTAAAATGGCGGCGGCGGCGGTTGGGCGCGCGCCCGGGGAAGGGCGGGAAGCGCGTCTCCCTGCCCTTTCCCTGCCCTCTTCCCGCCTCCCGCGGCCGGGAATCTCCGCCTGGAAGGCGCGCACGCCGCCGCTGTGACAGCGGCGGGGGAGCGGCTTCTCCTGGCCGCCCCTTCACTCGGTGCTTGGAGCCGCGCTCGCCGGGCTGCCTCGGGGACCTCCCGCCTGAAGGGAGCGCTTAGCACGCTAAGCCGAGCTCCGTAGCGAGGAAGGTCCCAGCTTCCAGGAGGGTTTCCAGGTCTTTTGGGTGGTTTATTGGCGTTTTCCGCCGTCGGGGCGCGGGACGGAAGAGCCGCCGCCATCTCCTTCCCGCCCAGTGCGGCTGAGGGGACCGGGGGCACCTGTGGGCTCTGCCGACCCTGACCCCAAAAATGGGCGCTTGGAGGGCCACGGTAGCGTTTTCTTCTAATAACTAATTTATTTTTACCTCGTAGTTTTCTGCCCTGGTGTTGGTTTTTTTTGTGTGTTTTTTTTTTTTCCTTTGGGTTTTTTCTTGGGGTTTTTTTTGCCCTTTCTTGCATCTTCTGATTTGTTCTGTACAGTGAGTAATGGCATCTGTGACTGGCTGGAAATAGCCTTTTCTAAGTAAAAGACACGGTCAAAATAAACGAAAAACTTTAATTGGTGATAAATAATTTATGCTGTTAGGACTACCAGTTAGTTCACTCTGTCTTGGGTGTACGTTTTGAACGAGGTTTCAAACCCATGGGTGACGAATTTTCAGGCGAACATCTGTTTTCCATCAAAAGAAAAAAACGCACAACCTTTTTTTTTTTTTTTTTTTCCATCTCAGCCCTGCTCCCTCTCCCAGGTACATGTAACTGGAATATGGATCACATGATAGATCTTGGTTGCTTTTTCTCCCCCCAAAGTAGGCACTTCCCGAGTGTTAAGCGCTGTTTTTTATTTCTGTAGTACCACCCAGTGGTGAGTCCGTGTGTTACTCTGAACGCTTCGAGTTTACCGACCTGTACATAGGATTAAACCCCAAAATCTATTAATAGCCGCAATGCAGATGCAATATAATTCAGTAGAAAGTCAAACGGAATCAACAAATGAGGGGAAAAAAAAAAAAAAAAGTTGTTTTGAATTCCTCAGTAGCTGTCTCATATTTCTGCCACTTGAAATAAATCTGATGGCATTGTGGAGATGCAGTTCTGGTGTTTTTTTTAATTCTATGTGCGTATTTATCCAGGCTGATAACACTGTGGTGGTTGTGTGTGTAACCTCCCATTCCAGGGCACAGAAAGCTCACCTCCAAACAATCCTCGAGGCATCACTTTGTTGAACTAAGACAAAAAATTCCACTGCTGTTTAAAAGTAAGGGACAATTTACTGTAAACAGCAGGTAGGGAACAATTACAGTGTGAGTCAGAAATATACAAGAATGATGTTTCACCCAGAGTTCTTGTCTCTGCTTGGTTTTGAAATACTTTCCAAGGTAGCCTTATCAACGAAGATAGCCATTCTTAAGTATTCCTTGATGAAATTTCCTTTTACTAGTTTAAACTAATACAGAAAATTAACTTGAGAGTCTAAAGCAGACAGAGATTCCTTGTCTGTCACTTTACTTCATGTAACATAATACAAATGTATTTCAAATGGGAATAATAAAGGGTAATGCAAGAGAGAGGATGAACTCTGAGTAAAAACCTAAAAACTCTGCAGCTTTTTACTGTTCTCCTTAGATTTAATTTATAGATGTTTTAATTCCTGACAGTGTCTTTTCTAAATTATGTATTTTGTATTGAAAGCTACCTGACCACCATGAGCTAGTTAGCTATTAAACTAACTGGTTATATCACTAAGCCTCCATAACAGTAAATACTTAATAGCTAACTGGTTTAGTTATTAAAATGACACAGATGTACTGGATCCCGTAAAGCCTTTCTTGGTTGCTTCATCTCTTCCAGTTAGCCTGAGAATTCATAATGGAAGAATAAAAGGAGTCCAGAACACTGCAATTATGTTTCTGCTCCTGCCTGAATTAATGTAGTGGCCACCTTTCTCTTCTATATCACCAATTTCAAAGCTTGAGATCCATCAAAATGTAGATCAGAGAGTTTTATGTTGTGCATCTACATGTTAGTTTTCACTTGAGGTTGTGCTGCCTTACCTTCTGTGCGTCCAAGATTATTTCAGTTATTGTAGAACACCTATTCCCAAAATCTGCATCATCTGATTTGAATTTGCACTTTTCTCTCTGCTCTGTCTTCCTTGTACAGGGCCTGCAGTAACGTTTGTAACAGACTCAAGAGGAACTGCCAGAACATCTTCAAAGATGGTTTTCCTGACCCATCAGCTGTCTGATCTGACTGCAGCACCACGTAAACACTGGAGTCAGCAGAAGGGACCTTCTGGAGCGTGGTGTCACATGCCAAGCCCAAGGAATACAGCAGAAGAGCACGGGTGACCTTGAGGCACTCCTGCTTTTGAGCAGAACAGCATATTGAAAGCCTGATTCCTTTTACTGCACGCATTTTATTTTTTTTAACTAGAGACTAAATTGAATTCTTTTAAATTAAATTAAATGTTAGCTTCCAAGCTGAAGACAAGACCTGTCAGTGGCCTGGTTACAGAGATCATCAACGTCCTGCTCTTGCATGCTTTGTTTTTCTTTTTAAACTTTCTTCTCTCTGTGTACCATCCCAGCAAGGTTGTTTTATCCCCAGGAGGCCTCTTCCCTTCCCCTGGCTGCAGTGTTCCTCATCTGGGAATATTTGCTCTGGTAAAGTGCCAGCACAGTTCTTCTAGCAGAGTAACTTAGATAAATGCAAGACTTAGGGGCAAAACTAAAATTCTTAATCCAACTTTGGGACTGGATTAAAAGCAAGAACATGAATTTCCAAAATTCACGTCCCAACATTGAGCGCGTAGTTAACTGGAGTCCAATCAAATCTGTGACCTCATGTCTGGAATGCTGCTGCAAACTGCTGGAAGCCAGGAGCAAGAGAATCAGTTTAGGTTCATCCACATTTAAGTTTCAGCACATGACTTCCATTGCTTTTAGCATTCTAAACTTTTTAGCAGAGTTCATGTCTAACTAGACTTCGGTGTCACAGCACCCTGAGAAGACAAATGCAAATTGATTTACCCCAAATAGTGCGGAATACTCCAAATTTGGCCACAAGTATGGTTAAGTACAGTCAAGGTATTTCTGAGCATGAGACCGCACCAGAAACTGAACCACTACCAAAGTGGTGCAGGCAGCTTTTGTTGTACATTTGGACCTCTTTTGGAGATTTTAGTGGCGAAACACACATTTGCATGTTCCTTTGGAGAACTTTTCCCGTAATGTCGCTGCTAAACTAACCAGCAGTGGGATAGGAAGTGGGCTGCAGCCTGCCCTCCAACACAAGGGAAAATTTTAAATCCCCTCCCCCCTCCAGTTGTTAAATTGGCCCATTCTTCCTGATAATCTTTGCTGAAATCACAAGATCCATGAAAGACTGCAGACTTCAAGACTCAGGAAAAGCTGAGACTGTTGAAAAGGATTTAAGATTTAAAGGGTGTTCACAACCAAAAAAACAGCCCCCCTCACAGATATTGATGTGATACTGGGAAGAGATTACTGAAGAGATCGCCCAGGAAAAAGTGTGGGGTGACATTTACTTACAAGGAGTAAATAAAAATGAAAATCCAAGTGTCTCGTTTTCTTCCATACTCTTAACCTCTAGAATACTCAATCCCACCTTTCCCTGTACAGACTTAAAACTCAAAAAAAAGTGTTCACAATTTTGTAGGTGTGAAATCTGGGACTTTTGGGTAGCTGAGGTGCATTGTACATGGGATAATGACCTGGAAAATTAAACTTCCTCAGTGGGAATGGTCGAGCATTTTCCCAAGGGGACTCTGCTGACAGGGACAGCCTTGGACAGTGAAGTGAGGATGTCCTGAAGCTGCAAGTCTAAGAATAAATTCAGTTTTGAGGAATGAAGTGCAGAGGTGCGTTCCTGATGGGCAGGTGGACAGGATTATTCTTTCACTGATGGTTTTTAAAGAGCCATCTCCAGCATTTCAGTTTAGCTCCGTAACACCTGGAGACAAACCTAGCAAGGGGGAGAAGGAAGTTTAGCCGCATTTCCAGCACCCCAGGAGTCTGGGATCAGTAACTATCATTTACCCAGTGATAAAAGGACTCTGGGACAGTCTGGTCCCTCATCACAGCACCAAGGCAAATTCCTCACCTCAGGCAGTTTCTCCATTTTAATGCATCATTTTCAGCATATTTTCCTCTTTTTTCCCCTTTAAGCTGAAGTTTTATTGCCTTTCCAGTGCTAAAAACTATTAGCAGTAAATCTTAAAGCTTCCTAGAGAGATGAGCATTTCTAAAGCTTTTTTTTTTTTTTGCATAAATATTAGCTTTATTGGAAAATAGTTCACTTAAACCAATCAGATTAACACACACCAAATTATTCTAGTTTAAAAAAACCAAAACCAACTAGCCTAAAATGCTTTGGAAGATAATCCGCTTCAGTTACAGTAGCAAACACATCATGGCAGCCTGAAACAAGTACTTGGGGTGTCTTCATCAGCTGACAATCAATTCATGTAAACACAGAAAACACCCCAAAATATTTGTATTTATCAATGTACCTGGAGTACACAGAATTGTTTTGTTTTTAGGGTTTTTTTGGGGGTTTTTTTGTAAAATCTGTATAGAAATATGCACAAAACATTGGTTTACATACAATTACAAGTTATGGAGATGTTTATATGATGGTTCATGCTTTTTATCCATATATTTTGATTTACAGAGTGTGCATTAGAACTAGAACTTTCTCAGATGTACACTGTTGTGTTTTTTTTTTCACATTCAGGATAACTGCACTAGAAATATGCACACACACACACACGAGTCAAATCTTCAACGGTATCCAGAACTCCACAGAAGCTGCATTTTTATAGCAGCTGCAGAGATCAGGGAAAGGCACCAATTATCTTAAGAGAACAAGACAGGACCACAGTAAATTTTTAGATCTAAAAGGGAAGCAAAACCTACGATTAGAATGTTGTTACTAGAGAACTCCTAAGGTATCAAAAAAACCCAAACAATTCTTCTCTGAATCAACATAAAAATACATTTTGGGTTTGTTGTTTTTGAGTTTAGGTCACACTTAAATCTTCAGTGAACAACGAGACGATGAGCCTCAGCCTAACTTCAACCTTGAAGGAAGGAAGGAAGGAAGGTGCATAAACGTAAATACGTCTGTGTGTATTTTTGTTCAGAACCGTTCTGAATGCAGTTAATGCCACTGCACGTCAGAAGCAACGCAGCCTTCAGTTCTGTGACTCCCGGGATGTGACCTGCCATCCCACTATTGGTGGGATTTATTTCCATTTTAATAACCTTTTCTTACTTCCCTGCACAACTTCCGGTAATCTGTAGCTCTAATGCTGCGACTCAGCCTGCTCACAAGCCATTTCATGTCCTTTGCAGACGTGTCCTTCAAAAGGATTTTAACTTTAAACTGCCCAATAAAGACAATATTGCCTTGAGGGTGGAGCAGAAAGCTCCACGTTGATGGGAAGACATGAAAAAGCTGGAACTGGAAGCTTCAGGGAGAGTAAGAAATGGGTTTTGTAACTCTGGCAGTAATTTAGAGTTATGGAGGCTGTACGCAGTCCCAGCTATGGGGCTCTGAGGCAGTCTCCAAGCAGTGCCAGCTCAGTGCCACTGCCCAAGGCCCTTCCCGTGGGAGCAGCTGAGCTTTGCCAGGGCCGAGCACGCAAAACGAACGCGGGGAGATGCTCACAGACACAGAGGGGCCGAGATTCCAGCCTGGAAACATTCCGGGCACAGCTACTTCCTACAGAACACCCCTAACTCATGCACTTCTACTCCAAAGGAATACACAGCACAAAGTTAGTAACTACAGCACCCAAACGGACACACGACACCCCCATGCCTGCCTGGCTCCTGTGACAGCTCTCTGACAATGGCTACACTTCATCCCAGTAATAACCTGGACACTGGACACCAAATCCACGGAGAAACTTCGGGAGAGCTGGACACCGACTGTCAGAGAACACAGACAAGACATGACAGAGATGGGGAAGCCACGACTGTACACAACCTTAGTGTTCATACTGCTTCATAAATCTGTGAAAATCGTTTAACTACAAAACTTTAGGTAGAAAAATAACTGTTATTAACACGGACTATTATTAACTGTTTAGTCAAGATACAGTGCAATATCTCTTTGAAATAAATTGCAAAAAGTCCAGAGAGAGAAAGAGCAAGAGTACCTCATTCCTGGCATTTTATAGTAACGTGGTATGGAATAGTTATCCATGGAGGTAAGTCAGAACAGCTACTGTACTTCCAAATGGAACCCAACTTAGGTCATAGTAACTTCAAGCACAACCAAAGTCCTTGAGATGAGGAAAGCCAGAAGCCACAGTTATCTAGACCTCAAGGAACTTGTCCTACACCTTCAAATACAAATCTTAAATATGATCACAGCATTTTCATCCAATAAAAGAATAAGCCAAAGAAAGAAAAATAAATGTAAACCAAGTTTATTTTGCTCTTAAGTAGTGTTCTTTAAGCACTACAGCATGGTAAACAATGTAAATTAGTATAAGTCATCTCAAAAGCCAGTTTTTCTTTTTTTTATTTTATGAGTTGTTAAAAAGATGCAGCCTATTCTAACAGGATAAATATTTTAACCATTTCACTTCGAGTTAATGAAGGCTCACAAATGAGCAACACTCCTCATTGAGGAAAACAAAAAGCTGTTGTCGACAAAGCGACAGCACACACACAAAAACAAAAGAACTGTGTAAAAATAACTAACTGTACTGTGTTCCCATACTCTTTAGAACTTGCTTTACAATGGGATGATATGCACATGATCTTGCTGCAAACTTGCCATACAACTTGCAAATACACGTAGCCTATAGCCTTACCACTCAGTCCAGAAAGCTGCTAACTGATCAGAACAAACGCAGCACTAGAATCCTCTGCTTAACAATTAATTCAATCTGCTTTACTCTTTACCTTTTCTCCTAGACTGCAGGACAGACTAGAAAGAAAATGACTCCGAATTAAAAATCGATACTCTTACAGGAAATTGTATTATTTTGCAATATAGTCTTTTACAAGTTACGTTTTGCCTATTTTCCCCTTAGCCACAAAATGGGCATGAAGTAATTACTTTGAAAATGCCTTAATTTTCAAATTCATGCAAATCTAAATAAAGATGACCAAACAAAAGCTTAAACAATGGAAGGATATTTCACAGAAAATTTCTTATACAAAAAACACATAAGAAAAAGGGCCACTAGGTGACATTTTAATTTACAAATTGGCATCATTTTGGTCAACAAATATCGAAGTGCTGTTTTCTTCTATCACAACAAAGTAGCTGTACAGAAAGAAAACTGCAAAACTTGTTTTATTTTTGTTTTTAATCGCACATCTCCTCAGGAATTTCATGTGGATTAAGGATGCCAGGTACAGACATCTGAAGTTTATGCTTCTCCTCTTGAGCCTGCCGAAGGGCTGTTTCTCTCTCCTCCAAGAATAAGTCTGATGTGTCTTCACCTGCAAATTCCTGGGGTAATTCACACAAAAACATCAGTTTATTGTCAAGTGCTTAAGGCAGAGTGATAGCTTCCAAAATTATACAGGAAACATCTTCCCTTACTGGTCCCTAACAGGCTACTTGCATAGTTTTCTGTTCCCAAGGTCAAGATTAATATAAAGCAATATTTAAAGATGTTCACTGTGTGTTACAGAATGGGATGCCAACCAAACCCAGCAGCTGGAGTTTATCACCATTAAAGCAGAATCATTGCAATTCTGAAATACCTGACAACTGCAGTCTTAAAACAACAAACTATTTCCTACAATCTTATCATTCCAGCATCCTTAAAAAAATATAAAGGCATAGCATTAGTGCAGTGAATTTCAAAAGTGGTCCCAATTCCAAGTAGAATGAAAAAAATCTGGTTAAATACCAACTTATTTCCCATTAGATCTAGTTTTGCAGTTGTCCTAAAACATAAGGATTGTGTGCACGATGTAGAACACAAGCAATGACATTCAAATCCAATTTATGAAATTAAATCCCAGTGAAACAGGTTCCATGAACACCACTCAGTCACACACACCACTGGACAGAGTTCTCACCGCATTTTAAAAAGATGCAAAATAACTTCTATTTCTCAAACAAACAGTGACTCCACACTGTCCAAAAGGTTTCCAACAAAATCCTGCTGAAAATTGGTTTTAATTTCTTGAGAAAAGCATGCCAAACATACCTTGATTTGGACCAGGAAATCCCTTAGGTGTTCCTTGAAGGCAGGAATATCCTGGTTTAAACTGAAGAGTCCTGTTACGAACAGCTTAACCTGGGCACTAAGAGCAAACGCACCAGTTAGAATCTCAAGAAGTAAGAACCCAGTGAGAAGCATTAATGAACCACGGCAGACTTACTCTTGCAGGTGAGGAAATGCAGATTTGAGGAGATTAGCCACATACTCCTGAATAAACATTTGGTTGTTCACTGGATTTCCAGGGTTTAAAGGAGTACTTATTTTTCCCTCTTCTACCAAGTTGAACATGTACGCAAGGATTGACGCATGCATTGTCAAACCTGCACAGATCAAAGCCAGACACACGCAGTTGTTATTCAGAACAGGATGTGCTACATCATTTTGATGTTCAGAGGGATGGTTTGCACCACCTGCCTCACACAGGCACCTTCTCACCTGCAGTGTGTGAGGTGTCTGTGACCACGGAGAAGATGTGCTGGAGGATATCGCAGAAATACGTCTGGTAGAAACTCTGGGCAGCCGTCTCCTCCTGTGCAACGTTCTGGAGTAGGGTATAAAGGATCTGAAGCCCTGCAAAACAGGCAGTAAAAAAGTGACCAAGAGAACAATATTGCAACAGCTAGGGGATTCTGGCCTTTTCCTAAACAACAGGAACATCCCAAGAACTCCTGATGGGCGGCAGGATGGCCAGTGTGGCACACGTGATGGCTTTGTGAGGCACCGCCCCAGGCTGGCACTGGAGGGCACGCCCCTTCAGCTCCATTATACCATACTGGCATATCATTAGCACAAAGAGCCAGTCACACCATTTGATGAGTGAAACCCTCCACCCAGACAAGCGCTGGCGATTTAAAGATGCTTTAACGTTTAGATTTAAATGGAAACTTTAATGACTTCACTTGGTGAAGTGCAACTGAAAAAACATCCTTTCTCCCCATCCCTAAATGGCTAAAAGAATCACCGGTTTCACAAATTTTTGTGGCACCATTTTAAACTGCTGCATCTGTTCAGCCATTTCAGAAGAGTGCCAATGCTCACATGGCAAGGAAAGCAAGTAGAAACTGTAAAACAGTGCTCTCTTCCAGCTAGAGGAATGAAACAACAACCAAACATCTCAGCCCATCCCTGGATCCCTGGCTGACGGCTTGAAGCTGAGAGAGAGGAATTCTATCCTTGTGCAAATGCAGAATCATGTGAATAATATGCTAAGTTTGATTAAAGAAAAGGATGAAAAAGAACAGCATTCTACCAGAAAATCACTGATCTGTATTAAATACTTCCATTCACCTGTATCTGCAACATTTCTCATTGTGTGTTTGAAAGCCCAAATAATAGAATCCAGGACAAGTTTGAACTGTGCAGGCGGAATGGCCAGGAAGGCTGGGAAGCAGTGAGAATTTACAGCTTGGAGTAGCAAGAAGAAGTTTGTTCTATGTTCAGGATATTCTTCAAAGTCCTATAAGGGAAAGGGGAAAAAAAGCCAAGTTAAGTTCCATCACAGCATCTTCCATTAAACAGAGCAAGTTAGTACGTACTGCACACTTAGTGAGGAAATACTCAACTGAGCAGTAGTGGTGCTCTTACACTTTAAATATTTACCAATTTTAGCAGTTTGTCCTTCACTGACATTTGACTTCTGCTTGCAGAAGTAGTTCAGCACTTCAAGGCCCCAGAAAAATTACTAATGGCTTAAATCAAAGGTAACCAGAGAAATTTAAAGCAATTTAAGACATCTAACTAGGCAGCTCAACTATAAAACAAGTACACTCTTTTGAGTGGAAATTTCATCAAGTGCCACAAATGCGCTCTGTGACTGGAAAAAGACCTTGAACCACAAGACCTCACAAGTTGCGATGATGTTCAGAGGGAGAGGTGTTATCTCAGGTTTTAAATATAAATACCTTGTTGATCATGTTTAATGTGCACTCAAAAACAGCATCGAAGATCTGAGGTATTTCAGCAGTGATGTGTCCCCCCAGCTTGTTGACAATGATAGCCATGGTACTGAGCACCTCGGGCTCCCGAGCGGCCGGGACGTTCCGCTGGTAGTCGATGAGAACTGCATCCAACAACGGAGGAACAAAGTTTTCAGCTACCTGGTTGGAAGAGTAAGCCAGGTTATAGCAGTGCAGCAACTGAGCAAAGTCTCCAGCACAGTTTGTAGCCAAGCTCTTCCTTCAGTTACAGGTGACACTTTTGCTAAGGAAGTTAAAATTCCCATCCTCTGTCTTCATCTTGAATCTCCTTGACTTCCTTTAAGATTACTCTCAGCTAAATTTACCTGAAGTATCTCAAACATTGCTTATGCTTACCTCTTATAATTCCACTTCCTCCATTATATTTTACACACCTGAAGCAAGCTCCTGTGACCAACAACTGAACACAAAGCAGAGTTCTTCACAATTGTCTTAGGAGTTATTTGTATAAAATGCATCCACTTACCATCTGCGGATCATTGGACCTGCTCACCCAGCCAGAAATTAATTTTAAAGTTTCCCTTTTTACAGTCCTCATACTTCTAATCAAGGGCTGCTTTGTTACCATTTCACCTGGAAAGTTTTGAAGCTTCAGTTAATTGTGTGAGGTGTTGTCAAAAAAAAAAAAAAAAAAAAAAATCACACAACAAACCACACACCCCAAAATAACTTGATATTAACAAAAGAGAACACTTGATTTTTATATCTGAATGACAAAACCTATTAAAGACTACCTTTGTCTTTACGCTTTGCCAGTTATAAAAACATTCTCTGAGGCATCTACAATCACAGCAGTTGCTGTTCAAGAAGTTCACAAGGCCCACAGCCTCAGCAACTGCTTCCTCAACTTCACTGTGTCTGGCAATGATGAATTCTGGCCATTAGATCAGCTGTATGAAAAGCTCTTGATTTCTCTGCCAGTTTTATTCTGAATTCCAAGAAGCTACTTCAAGGTAAACCAGCTGCGCAGCTACCAAGCTGCGTTTAACATTCCAATTTCCAGGTACATCTTGTCCACTGGCCAGAAAACTGGGCACAGCAGAGTTCAGCAACTGACTCATTTCATCTTTTAATGAACTACTACCAAAGCACATTCTGCTGAGATGCCACAGGCCCTAAAGTTAGCTGGCAAAAATAAGGGAGGTAATTGAGAATTCCTTCTGTGATTGCAAGCCTGGTTTACCATGACTTTCAGGCATCTTCAGTTGTTACATATCTGCAAGACAGCCTTGTAGCAGCACAGTCTCATCCCAAAACCCTGTTGACATCTTCTGGAGGAATGAATAAGATCCTATTTGCAGACAGTCCTTTAATACTCCAACCCTGAGTAAGCTGAAAGAACACAGGCTACACTGCATCTCAGGAAGATGCTTATTAACCCTAAGTAAACACCCCTGGTGCTCTGCAGTCTCCTAAACTTGCTCATTTATAGATGTTTCTTCCTCCCTCTAAAGCTGGGAGTTCTTTATTTGAACACACCTGTTAACAAAGACTGAAGTGAGCACTTCCAGTCCCCCTCCACTCTCCTAAACAGCAAAATTAACCTAACTGGGATGTACTCTGAAGCCTAATGGCTGGCACTGCTAAACCCCATCTTCAGGAAGAACACAAAATTTCTTACCATTAGCCTGAATAGCTGCAGAAATATTTTCACTTAGGCACTTGTACACATTCAGCATATCTAAATAAATTCTTCCAAGCTGAATCACAAAAGGGTGGCCAACTGCTTTACACGCTCGTACATTGGTTTTCAGAATGCTACCAAGCTGCTTAACTGTTTCGGGATCCTTTAAAATATCAACATTCTGTGAAAAAATTCAGAGTTCAACTTCATTAGTGAAGACAATCACCCTTTGGCTTTCAATATAAAATCCTAAGTTTAAACAATTTATTTTATACACTGCCTTAAAGGACAGATCACTCAAATTTATGGACTTTGCAGGATAGTTTATTCCATGGCATTTGCCACTGCCTACAACAGAGTCAGGATAAAACTTAATTTCATTCTGCTTTTCTGCAGAATTATATTTGCTGCAGTGCTACAAGCATTACCCTAGAGAGAAAGAAGAAAAACTAAGGGGATCAAAAAGTTGAAAACAGAAGGGGTCCAAAGGAAATGCAGTATGTTCTTGGGAGAAGTCAGGGTAGGAAAAATTACTCAAGCTTGTTCAAGTTTCAGGCCCTTAATTAGATTAACTGCAAATGGACTGTCTCTTGTGAAGTGTAAGACTGTTGTTCTTTAATGTGTAGAGATGAAAGTATTTTCAAAAGACTGAAAGAAACAGAAGATAAAGTAAGAAAATACGAACTTTAAGAGAATGGTGGGAGAAGAAAGGAAGACCAGTGAACAGTATTTTTAGCATTTTAGTTTTCCTGTTACCCAAAAGAGAAGTGAAAGGGAAGCATTAGAATAAACTACTGAAATGAATTCTGTACAGTAACAGATTGTACTTTAGATCAGATTTAAACAAGCATTTATTTTGTCATTTAAGTCTCCTCTCTCAAGACAACACCTTCATTTTCATGTCAATCTCTGTTTTAGCCATCATATAATGAAGTCCAGCCCAACACTGGGCACGTAGTGTGAAAAAGACAACCGGGGGAAGGCAAACGTTTAGCAGGGTTTTTGACCCAAACACAGGACACATTAAAATGGAAGAGCTCACCTTTGTAGCCTGCTGAATGATGCTGTCCCACACCTGGTTGGGCAGCAACATGTACTTTTCTATCAGATGCTCCTGCACAGTCTGGTCTGTCTGTGCCCCAATCATGTATCCAACTGCTTCGTAAAATGTGTGCACCTGATGGGAACAGCAACACCACCAACACCGAGGTTAAAAAGGATTAAGGAAAAACTCAGACACATGTGAACTGTGCACTGGCTCACATCAATCCTGGAAGTATCTTTTTCCAGGTGCCAAATCCACTCTGCCTGAAGTTTCAGTACTTTGGTGTAAGTGCACACTACCCTCATTTCATAAGCCATGCACTACCCAGACAGATTTTCCCTTCCTTTTTTGGAAAGGACTGGAATTTGGATTTTCCCTTTTTGGACTGTTCCTCACTCCCTCCTTCCAAACACAAGAGCTGTAGGTATATACTGTTATAGTAGGATATTGCTCTTTCCCAAAGCAGAATCACCAAGTTACACGCAGTATCTCAAGAAGACATTCCAGAAACCAAAATTCCAACTAAATGCACTTTTAATTCTCCTCCCAAACATTCCAACTGACATCTCAGCAACGCAAACTTGATCATGATATTCATACCCTGACATTGCCCCTAATACAAACTAAAGAATATCATTCAACCC
>WAAG01035552.1:0-12386 GCA_013390105.1 Tichodroma muraria | reverse complement strand
ATCAAAGCCTCCAGCTCAGCTCAGACAAGGCCTTATCTTTGCTTTGAACTCTCAAGACACATTAGGATTTCCAAAATTTCATGTGAGGTAAAGAAGGTAGGTAACACACACAGCAACTCTACACTGATAATAAATCACCAAAATATGTGTTGTGTGTAGTTTAGAAGACTGCAACATCGAAATACCCAGTGTAAAATAGCTAAGTCCAGTGCGAGCAGCAGTCCAGCTACCACAGCATGCAGCTCCACACTTCAGGAGTTAACTTGTTATTCTTACATTGTTTTTCAGACTGCAATACAAAAGTCAAGATGCAGAAATGAAGGATGCAACCATGAATCTTAGCAAGGTGATTATGTAACAGGGAGAATACAAGCAGGGACAGACTGACTGCAAACCAAAAATTGAACATAACTGTGATAGCCCTGACATTTCTCTTGAAACATGTCATGCATTCAAGATTGATAGTTTTCCCAGTAACAACTGGCAAGAAGAACAAGGAGCAAAACTCAAAATAATCCCATCTTGTCTTCCTTGAAGTGAAAGCTTTTATTTCTATCAACTCATATTATTTTGTTCAAATTAGAATAAGATAGGATTTTCAGCTGGGAGAACCTATGGCAACCACCTGTTCAAAACTTAAAGCACGTTCTTAAGGGCACTGTCCAAATGCCTCTTAAACACTGAGAGGCTTGGGGCATTGACCACCTCTCTAGGAACCCTGTTCCAGGGTTTGAGCATCCTCTCAGTAAAGAAATGCTTCATAATGTCCAATCTGAACCTCCCTTGGTGTAGCTTTGAACCATTCCCACATGTCCTATCACTGGATACCCTGGAGAAGAGCTCAGCACCACCCTCTCCACTTCTACTCCTCAGGGGCCTGTAGAAGGCAATAAGGTCATCTCTCAGAGCCCTCTGCTCCAAACTAAACGGGTCCAGTCCTCAGCCACTCCTCACAGCCCTTACACCAGCTTTGCTGCCCTCCTCTGGGTGATTTCAAGGACTCCAGCATTCAGTACTTGCATACACAGCAAGTATTTTAAAAATATCTGTTTAATTAATATTCATCCAGTCTAATGGAAGACTGTAAAGTGACAGACACCAAGCCTTCTGTTTATAACACAGGTGAAATACCTGCCCTGGGTTCACTGAGACTTTTCTCTGGACTGACTGTCCAAGCAGTTACACCAACACGGGACACAATACCTGTGCATTACTCAAGGGCTGTGGTCTTTAACCACCTTTGTCAGCCCACTCCTTTCACATATGTCCTTGTCTGCTTTTATTCTGATGAGCACAAAAAGCATCAGACTACCTTAAGACATACCTGCATTTTATGTCAGTTTTGCACATCAAATTAGCCTGCAGTTTGGAGATGATGATGCATATAACTCTGATGAAGATGAGGAAATTCACCTGGAGAAAAGAAAGAAGAATTTATATCACTATTAATAAACACATATGCATAAGTACTCAAAAAGGCTGGTTTGTGTATGCATGTGTAGGTCTGTGCATCCTGCTACACAGCAGCTGCAGAATTTGCCACAGAACTCAACTCCTTGCTAAGGAATTGTGGTCTAAATGTGAATGCAAAAGCCACCCTTGAAAACACAGGCACTTCATTACACAAAGCAGGGGACCCTACCTACTCTCTGGGGAACGAGACACAGCAAAGGTGTGGGTTGGCCCATTTGCCTTGTCTGGAGGTCTAAGCCTGACACGGTATTGTGCTTGCAGAACATTTCTACCCGATGCCACACATTTTGCAGCTCTTTTGTAGCCCAGTATCTGAAACAGTATTTTTGGTCTCCCTGAACTACCTCCCCTACCTCCTGCTCACAGGGGAGTTAACGGGACTGCTGCAGCATGCTGTTCTGTTATCATGTCCTGCCACTACAACATGACAGCTTGTGGCCAAATTAAAGAAACAAAATGCTAGTCCAGAATTTCAGTGACAGAAACCAACTTGGCTTCATAAAATCACATTTCTGAATGAAAATGTCAATAGCCTCAAAGGTTATTAGCCTTTGGACATGCACAATGGCCACGTGTGCATCTTTGTGCCATATCGTGCTGTTCTCAGGGAAGTCTGCCATGTCACAGCACACATCTCAGACTCACCCCGATGGCGATGAGAATGGGCAGTCTGATGATTAGCCAGTAGTTCATGTTATAGTTTCTGGTCCAGCAGCTGGTAGGAGGACAAAAAGGAGATGAAGGAAAAGTTTCAGTACATTACTAAAATCTCTTGCTTTTCATTCTGTTCCAGCAATGCAGATGGAAAACAATATTAAGGACTAGATACCAGGGAAGCACATCATGCTGACATGGAAACAGATGCAGCTGCTTCTGAGAAACACTGAACGCTTCGTACTACTGCAGCTATCATAATCCAACTGGATACTACTCACCAGCCTTTCTTGCCCACTAATGGCTAGCTCTCCGCCACAATTTGCTATGAATTATCATCCATTAATTGTGAAGATTTACTCCATTAAAACCAAGGTCAAATTTGTCATTTGGCTGAAAGGAAAAGGGGGGGAATCTGCTTGAGTCTCATCTTTCTGTTGTCGTTCCTAGCCTCCTCATCCTGCACTAGTTTTTATTATTCTTCAGTCTTCAATGTCAGATCATCTTATTTAATTGCTTGTTAGTTTTTATCCCATTACTTACCATCATTACTCTCATATCAATATTGAGATCAGTCATCTATTTTACGTGTCCTTATTTTCAAAAAGGAGCTACTAATTTCAACCAGGGGAAAGCAATTGCAGCTGCAAACTCCAGCTCCTTCAGTGCATATGCACAAGGTTTCAGGCCCACTGGAAGTTTTAAAAATTATAAACAAGTAAAATCAAAAATGGGAGCAACAGTTCCTAACTTTTGCTAACCTGAGCCCTCTGCCAAGTAAGTAGCATGCTACAGCAGTATAATACTTCATTTACCACAAGTCTCATTTCTGCTTTTACTCCTGTCTCCTTGAGCAAAACAGGAGAAAAATGACAAAAAAAGTCATGGCAGCCATAGTTTGGGATCACTGGCCTGAAGTGAACCTTAAACTGAGGGTTTGTACATGTAGTTCCTTTCTCTGGCCACAGCCAGCCACCACCACTGTCTGATGGGCCACGTCTGTGTGGGATGGCCCAGGTGTTAGGGCAGCGCTCACGTGCCACTTCGCTTGTTGCTGCAGTGACAGCATTCTTAATATTTGTATGAAATAACTTTGTTAGCCTCCTGCTCAGCATTGCTCAAAACCAACAGCCACCAGTAAAGCCAGCAGGTTTCTGAGCTACACAGGCTGGGAAACAAACTAGGAAATAGCACTACATAAAACACAGGCTTCCTTTCCAAAAAAGGTTTCTCTTATTTCCAAATCTGTTCTGTCAAAACATACATACGCACAATTTTCCCTAAGGCTTCTTAACAGACCTATGAAAGTTCAGCTTGGGTGATGCTGGTGGAGCTGAAACCCTCCCCAGCCTTGTAGTGGGACAGTCTAAGAGAAAAGAGCAAACCATGCAGCACCTGGCAGGGATCCATGCTACAAGCACACACCCACACGTGCTCACTTACTAGAGAGGAAAGCGTAGCAGCTTGGCTGTGGCAATTCCACATTCCCTTGCAGGGACTGCAAGTCTGAGAAGGGCTTGGGATACTGTTTCTCCTTCAATTTCAGTTTAATGCGTACAAAAAGCTTATTATTGCCACCAGGAGCTCCACAGCCTCCAACTCAATTGCATTTTAGGTATTGGACAAAAAAAGTGTGCAGCAGACTGTGTGCAGTCAGTGTACCTGAAACAGAATTTGAGTTACAGAACTTCTTAATTGGTACACGTGACTGGGAGCCAGCTTCATGGAGCCTTTGAAATTAATTTTATTTGAACACCTCAAGACTGATGGGGTGATAGGCATAGCTGGAAGTGGAGTTCTAATTTTCTCACTAGCTGCAGTAGAAGCAGAGGCAATTAAAAAATTTCTTTATAATAACAGAGGCTAAGAAACAATTCTTTACATTAGCTCTGCTACATTTCTGTGTTAATTTGCTTCCTGTGGCACACATTAATTTTAGCTACCTTTAAATTTATACAAATATGTGCAATAAAAAAACCATTACAGGTCAATTAAGGTGTCATGGCTATTGAGGCATCCAGAAAATAAAACTGGTAGATCTCTACATGATTTCTTGCCCATCTGTGCTTTCTGTGATTGCAACACTGATAAATACACCAATATCTATTGTGCTTGGGATCTATCCCTACAGTTTGCTCGGCACCTCTCAGAAGATGCTTGGCAACTAATAGCCTCAGAGCCATGAATGGGGAATTTGTCCAGTGAAAAAAAAGCTAGTAGGATGTTTCTGCCTTTGTTTATCAATCCAGTATTCTACTTCTAAAAGTGAAAACACTGAGTTTTTACCTTGAATTGCTACAGGCGAATGGAAAAAAAAACGCTTGAAGGCTGACTGTTTTGCTCCTGTATTTAATTGCAGACAGAAGCAAAAATGGGTAAGTAACAGCTTTTTAGGCACAGTCTAATAACTACGAACAACAGCTTGCCTTTAATCGTATTTGTAATCTAGACAAAATATTTCTGAATATCTCACTTTTTAGAATACTAATTGCATTCTAAAGGAGTTGATACTTGCACTTGTAATGAAAGAAGAAGCTGGTGTGCAACCAACCAAGTCTTGCAGGCTTCAGTCCTTTACTCAAATGGCTTCATTCACAGGACTGCCTCCGATTCCTAGCTCAGACCACATTTATTTCCAGTTATTCTTCATAGCCAGGGAAGTAGTTAAATCACAAATGAAATTTACAGCCCGCTGCATGGTGATAGAGCTATGGCAAACAGCATGAAAGATATCCCTGGCTGCTCCAGCAAATGCCTGCCCAAGGCACAGAAATCTTGCCTTTCAGAACAGCTGCTGCACGTGGTTATTTATTGCTGTATTTTACAAATATTTAGACAAGATTTAGAAAATTCAATAATGTGCAGAATTGCCCCTTTTAAGGTCTGCTGAAGGCAGTGAGTGACAGTTTTCCTTAATAGAAAATATAAATCAGCTCTGAGCACCGCATAATGTGGGAGGCTCAGCATGAGCACTTTGAATACATTTTCTGCATCAATGGGAAGATATGCCCATGGAACGTTGCCTGTTCAAAAGCTGCATGGTCTCTACACCTATTCTGATAATTTCAACAAAACTTCCAGCACATCAGTACAGCCACAATCTTGCTAGAGAATATCATCAAGTCAACCTTGAAAAGGATAGTCAAAAAATCCTAGCATTGCTTAAGCCAGAAAAGGCAGCTTTGACTGAACTGGTTCAGCGCTATGAGGAGCAGAAAAAAAAAAAAGCTGGCTCTTAATTGTTAGAAACACCAGAAAACAGTTTGGGGGTGCTCTTACTAAACTGAATTCTCACATTGCAGCATCTCTCCAGCAGTAATTGTGTCTGGGAGGTAAAAAAAAAAAAAAGGAAAAAAAAGAAAAAAAAAGAAAAGGATCCTCTACAAAAGCATTGGCTGGGTAGGTTCGGATACTAAGCAAGAGGAAAACCCCTTAAATAATAAATCTAAAATAAAAATGAAAGAGCATAGATTTATTTCTTTTCACAAAGAAAGCTATTCAAATATTTCTCGGCAGCAACTATTACTAAAAAGAAGCTACTTTCCTCCCTTTAAAAACAAACAAACAAACAAACCAACCAAGAACAACAAGCGACAGTGTTATTTGTAAAATAGCTATTTATAAAGCATGCACAAAAGTAATTTTTTCCAGAACAGCTACCATGGTAAAAATGGACAAAAAGTATTTTGTGCTTTTGCACAAACAGTCTTGTGCGTGACACAATTGACTTCAGCAAGACTAACACAAGCAGACAGAGAATGTGCCTTTATTTTAGGAAAATCTAAATAATGGGAGCTTAAACAAGAAAAGGCAATCGCTTCTCTGCTGCTAGGCATAGGCTAATCACTACAAATTGCAGGCAGAATCCCGTGGGAGGTTGCTGTCTTCTTCTGAAACAACTGTAAAGGCTACTGCCAAAGGCACAGTATCTGGAGTGGTCTCGGTTGTGTGGGATGACTGCTGTTGTTGATACTGTAAGTACAGAAAAACAAAACATACCTTTCCTTGACCTGCAAAAGAATAGATTAATTCCGACATGCAGAAAATTCTGATCAGAAAAAAAACCATATGCTCCTTTCTGAAATGTTATGCAAGGCCTTCAGACAAAACAGAAGCAATTATGTGAGGTTTCAGCACATTGCCAAAGCAAACCACACTGAACAGAAAGCAAACAGTGACCTGCTGGTGCACACATACAGCACAAATGAGATAACTATAAAAATCAGAACTAAACCAACCCCTCATCTTCATAAAGGTACTTGACAGTTCCCCAGAGGATAACAAATAGCATTGGCACACCTGAAAAGAGAGAAGACAAGGCTGACATTGACATTGAGACTGGGAAAAGCAGAGAGAAGGGTAACTCCCTCTGCCCCCCACCCCGCCCCCAATGCTGAGCAACATAATTAACTGGTGTCAGGGTGGCAGCTCCCACCCAGCACAGATTGCCATGAACGCTGGGCTCCCACCTGGTTCTCAACAGGCATGAGAAACAAACACAAGTGCCCCATACTAGGCATTCACGACTTCTTCTGTGGATATTTTCACAGGCAAGGGAATTGAATTTTTGGAAGCTCTACTACACTCTGTACTCACGGCAGGGAAGGGTACAGTGTGCTCTGAACAAAACCTTTGTGTCCAAATTTCTGCAGGTGGGTCACCTCCACTGTACTCAAGCAGGACCGAGCTCGGGCTGTCTATTGGCGCCGAGGCTGGGGCACGCCCAGCCCCACACGCCCCCGTGGCACAGGGGTGTGGGCACACCCAGCAAGCGCTGTCCCCCACAGAGAAGTCCCAGTTTTGGCCGCGGTACCGGCGCGGAGCCGAGCGGCTGCAGCGCAGACAGCGACGAAGCCGGCAGTGAGGAGAGGCTTGGGCCGGCCCCCACCTGACAGCGCATGGATGCACAGTCCGGCCAGCTCCTCGGGGGTGCGAGGGGCAGAGAGACGAGCCGAGCAGGCTGGCACTCACTGCCTGCCTTACAGCAGGCAAAAAGCTCTCTAATTAAAAGAGAGCAAAGGCTCTCTAATTAACTTCTTTCATTTATGAAGAGCCTAGGTCATTAAAAACATTTTAAAGTGCATCTGCCAACCAATACTCAGTACAGAGAATGATAAAAATGCACGCAAGGAAGGAAAGCAGGTTATGACTCCAAAGGGAGGATGAAGAATTTCTGCTTAAGGATAGATCAGGATGGTCTAATTCCTCCGTGGACAGTGTCTGATGCTGCATGTGCACTGTACAGAAAGAGCAACACTCAGTGTACTTCGTTACTTTATTCTTAAGAACCAGTAAAGTAAGGGAACCGTAGGAACATCAGGCTGCAGCATTAAGTTCTGCACAGGGCAAATCAGAAGCCACAGGGAAATTGGTGACCTCCCACAGTCTGAATACCTCCAGCAATACCTTTATTGGTTATTATCAGTAAAAAACCTTTACTTCTGTTGTACTGTAGAATTTCTCTATAAGAACAGCTAAATACTACAGACACAGAATAATAATATTCTCCTTAATTAATTAAAAAAAAAAAACAACAAAACAAACAACAAGGAGCAGCAAGGAAAAAATACCAGTAATTAGAATAATAGCAAAGATAATGAATTGAGTACAGATTATTTGGACAAATAGCTACCATGTTCCATGGATTTACTTGATACTGAGAATACACAGTATTTTTGGGTGCAAAGTTACTAAAAACTCTATCCTGCCTTGATAGTCATAAAGAGATTAAGAACAGGCTCACTGCACATCACTTCCAAACCAAACAAGATTTTGATTCACAGAAACAAATTACAGTTTGAATTATTCCTTTCTTGACTTTGCTGAGCATTAAGACATCTTAATATGAAACTTACAGGATAAGACACAAACACTGAGAGCACAAAGGCTGTATGTCAGTAGATATATCATTTGATAGATCAAGTGATAACAATAATGATTTGTGGATATCTCAGTCTTTTGGATACATCAGAAATCTCTCCATGTTTAATCAAATCACTTGACATTTGAATTGAGTACCTATTATTAATACTGTATTTCAAAAGAGCCTAGCTGGAGGGAGGCTGATAAAATAGAATTGCATCAGCTATGCAAATATTATACAAATTAATAGGCAGCAAGTATAAAGCAACTTGTTCAACATTCTCTGCCCACTCCCACTTGTGATGCACAGCACTGGTGTCTTGGTATTGCAGCACCATCAGTACACTGTTTTCCATGCTGGCAGTGCACATTTTAGTCTGAGACACCAGGACTTAATAGTACAATACACATGTGAATTTGCACTGATGTTCAAACCTGCATGGATACTACCTGACATCTACCAAATTCGTAAAGCCTTGTTCTGAGAAATGGATTGCTCTAGAAACTATCTGGCACACAGTCTCAGCAGATGGGAATACATTCAGTTTTCCAATGTCCTAGTGAAGACCTAAAGAGGAGACTGCCCCAAGAACATTCCCTAATTCACTTCAAGCCTGTAGAAGTCATTCCATCACAGCAAAGGAGCAAATCTGAAGCATCTCTGCAATAGCTGCAGTTTGCAAGGATCACTGAGATTCTCCAAAGACTAATTAACAATCTTGATATTTAATTAGCCTGCACTAACTGGCAAAAATCCATATATTATTCTGGTTACTTCACTCAGTCAAGAGAATTCTGTCTGGTTTGAGCAGGCAGTGGAAGTAAACCGAATACAACTCACTGAATAAACATCACAGATGACTATGTTTCATTAACAGGATCAGTGGTGTATTCCACTCCTGGGCTTCCAACATAACACTTTTGATGCATTTGAGTTTCAGTCTCATACTTCTTCCTCCTGCTGCTGCTATTCAAAGTATATCAGATATCCAAGAAAAAAACTGCACTCATTTGTAGGAGGCATTTATTTAAGGGGTTGGCTGAACTCTTTCTTTTTTTGTCATACAGAAAGCTCTGAGATGGATCTTTTCCAAGATTACCTGACCAGAGAAAAGTCCCTGAATTCTGGAAATGGTAACGTCTGCTTTTTCTTCTGTATTGCATCACTGCAGAAGATGCCAGAAACTGCAATAGCCTGATCATGATAAACTCTGCGATCTTAATTCTTGCAGGTTGATAGCTGACCCAAAATCTTTGAACACTACATGGTGATTATGAAAACTGTCAAGTGTACTAGAAAATAAGCCTGCTGACAGCTCAGCTAATAAAGTTCAACTTCAAATGACTGGACATTTGAATTATAGGCTGCAATAATATATATTGTGGATGACGAGAAAGTAACGGAACTGCCAAATCAACATCTTAACACCCCACTGCATAAATAAGCAGCACAACCTACTTAGTTTCACTCTAGCTTATATATTCTACACCTAGCCAGGTGCCTGCATAGTAAGGGGGAAAAAAAATGTTGGAAAAACAGTAACTTTTCAGAATGGCAAAAGGATGGGATAGGTAAGAGAAATAAAATGTTGAGAAAATCCACACAGGTTGACATTTTCAGAATGCTCCACTATCCCTAATGAGAGGGACAAGAAATTCCTGCAGCTGCTAATGGAATTTACCATGTCCTGATAGCAGCATGCAAAAATCAGTCTCTTCATTTAACATGTCTGAGATATTTTGGTAACAGAACAGAAAAGCTCGGGTTTTTTCTGGAAGCCACAGTGTCCCCAGTACCAAGAGAGGTATCACCAGGTGGTGCTATTCCATGCCATCATCTTTCCCTTACCTCCACGTGCAAGCAAGTTTCCATTCTTACAGACACACCGTATTTGTAGCTTTGTATTGTACCTCACTTTGCATGAAGGCAATTTCAGGAAAGACATATGAGGAGCAAGAGAGGCTTCTTAAACATGCTGATTAGAGATTCTTCTTGAAGAAGATTTGTCTCTGAAGGACCTGAGCACTGTCATCCTGCTGAAACCCTTAAAGAAGGACATATTCTGAATACAGCATTTTAGGGCTGTTTTCAGTATTTTAGCCATAACCTGACATCCTCCATTTCCATGTGTGGCAAGTTCAGCCTCAGAGAAAATCATAAACCAGAAGGACACTACTGCTGTCAGAACAAGTCCACTCTTCTCTTTCTCAGAAAGCATCCAAGATGCTCTGACTTGATCAACTGACTGATGAAGGAATGCAAGAATGATGCCATGAGGAACTGAAAGAAATGATAAATAAATATGACTACATATAAAAAGAATAAAAGCACTTATTATGTGAGAAGAAAAGACAAAACATTTTTTTTCTTCCCAAAAAAGGAAAAACATGAAGGAGTTTAATTTAGAAGACAGACAGTGAAGAGGATTGAGAGGAACTCCTGACGTGCATTTCTTACCAAGATCAGTCTGGACACAAATTCTATTTTTACACCCTTGTCTGAAGCACAGTTTTCATTTGGAAACAGAAAAGTGGTCAGTGCAATGAATGCATCCTGTTGCTACAGTGAGTTCACATTGGGCTTCTGAAGGAGGGTTTCTTACTGACTCTTTTCCAGTCAGACCTTCCTTGCAATCAGGATGTAGATTTTGATGCCCTAGATAGGCTTCCTCCTTTTAATAGCTTCATTCCTCAAAGTATTCTTCCTTAGAGCAAGTTTGGATTGCCAAGGCTTAGAGGAAGCAGATTGATTATTTTTCTATGGTGATTTTCCTGCTGCAAGTGCAGCTGGGTGTAAAATTATCACAGAAGCTCAGAGAATACTTAGCTGTTTATTAACATTTTCTTCTTAGCCTTTAGTGCTGAAAATGGTCTCCTTGTCTGGACGTCGCTCAGAGTCACTGTGGGATGTTTCTGTTGTTTCCCCATTCTTCCCTCCTCTCTACTCTTAAATGTGAACAGGTCCCTTTTCCACTAAAATCTGCTGATATAGCAGCTTTACAGTATAAACTGCTCTTCTCCAGAGACTACTCAGTACAGTACTGATAGCTGAAAGTCAGTATCAGGCTCAGCAACTCCTGCCCTGAGTTCAGACATGATGAACACTGGGTTGGTGTTCCAGACACTGGTTCAGACCAGTCCGCACATAGTGAGAAACAAACAAAATAAAGTAATGATCTTGATCTCTGTAGTTAGGTTGGGGGTTTTTTTCACTCCTTTCTTTTAAATGCTTTTCCTTCTCTGTAGAAAGTGAGATCCATGGATTGGGTCTCATCCAATGATCCACTGGATTTCACGGATCCATTGGATCAGCAAGGATTTCTCAAGGAAGCACCAGGTACTTGCAATATATAGCAACAGATTTCTTTTTCTGCAAGTGCAAATGACTATGTGAATCAACAGGTGCTGTAGCTGCTGTTGTGCTGACCCCCAAAATGAAGGAAATCTCTCACCTACCTGTTCTTCCATTAGCCTATTAAAAATTTGGGGGGGGTTGATGCTGCTAAGTGTTTCTGCCTTTTTTTCCCCTCTGTCAGCATTGCAAATGGAATATACAACTGTTTTTGCAGTAAGATGTGCGGAACACTTAAGGTTGACACAAATGTATGAAAGTCTGCTTCGACAAAGAAATAGAAGACATAAGCAAGACATTAAATGAAATAGGAAAAAATTTAACACTGCCATCTCAAAACCTAGTTTGGCATGAAATCTCAGCAACGAAGGGGCCTTTAGGAATACAGTTACCTCACAAGTAATAGTTCCCTATTATAGGTTTATAGAATCCTATCAATATACATGATGTTAGTATTAAGTGACTCCCAATTTATGAAACTACATTAGTTTTCATAGGTCTATCAAGATTTTATGACTTTACTAAGTTTTGTGAAGTACAATAATGCAAGAGAGACTTTTCCCTTTATAAACACTTCAACAGCAAAGAATAATTAGTCATTTGAACTGATAATAAATGGACTACTGTCTAATAACTGACTTTAGAACTGACCTGATACAATCATATAACAAAAATATATTCAGAATATCTTGAAACAACTGATCTACTGTGGCCTGAGTCTGATGGAGAAGGGAAAGAAAATCTTTAGTCATAGGCTTGCCAAGCCTGGGAAGAGGGCTTTAAACTGAAGTTACTGGGGAATGGGATCCTTAATCCATGCCACTCCTACCAGCAGGATGTCAGTGCCAGCACCTGCAGGGCTATGATCTCACTGGCATCTTTGACAGAGACATGGTGGGATGGCTCCTCACTGGAGTGTTGGAACAGAATGCCACAGGCTCCTCAGAAAGGCCAGGCAGGGGAGAGCAGGAGGGGTGTCACCACATCAGTGGCAGCTGGAGTGAATGGAGTTCCACCTTGGAATGGATGAAGAGCTGACTAGGAG
>WAAG01035541.1:0-15393 GCA_013390105.1 Tichodroma muraria | reverse complement strand
TTCTGACATCCTTGTACTAACAGCCTGTAAACACATGCACCCGCACACAAATGCACACACACGTGCCCACAAAGCATGGGTCCGTGCAGGGAAAGCAAATGTGAAGGCAGGGAAGCACAGCAACACCTACAAATCCATTACACTCAACATCCATTCCAAGGCTCCAGTTCAGCCTTGTGTGATTTAGATCACCTAATTCTGTCCCACTTCTTGTTAAAATTTATGTATGGCTTCATTGTAGATGTCAAGGAGGGGTTAAGAAGTGTTTTGTAGAAGCAGGCTGCTGGAAGAGATTTTAGGATAGTTGATTCCAGTATCAGGTAATTCTCCATACAAACACATAAAAGGATCTAGCACCTCGGTGTAGCAGTGGTGAGTGGCACTTATCTGTGTGTCAGCTTGCTTTGTGCACCTGCCAGACCTAGATGACAGGCTGAGAGACCACATTCACTTCTCCCCCGAATAACACTGAAGTACTTTGGTCTCTTGGCTCTGCAAACTACCTCCTTCTCCTCTGAGGGAAGAGATATAATTAAACCCTGAAGGAGAGGGAAAAATAGCAAAGGAAAGAGGAAAAGAAAAGATGCATACTCCAACTTGCACTGACAACCTCTCATGTGACAAGCATTAAGGGGACACTTCTGTGCTTTCAACCCGTATTTGATTTGTTATGAGGCTTTTGGCTCTGCTTTGTGTCAGTTAATTAGCTCCCGAATTCCAGATGACAATCTGAACAACAGATTCGGTGCAAGCCCTGATGTTATCTGCAGTAAGCACAGTCTGATAGATCCTGGCCATACATGCACACATCCCCACACAGCCTGTGTGTACAGGTGCTTACACACAAACACACATATTCCAGCTGCAACAAAGAACGGTTAATTCTCCTATCTCTGGCAAGAATGAATTAAATCTCCATAGAGCTCCATTGCACTTGGAAGATAACCAAATATCTACAACTTCTGCCTTTTTAGCTCAGCATGATGTTGTATTGAAAACTTCACACCGAGAGATATAATGAGGAATGAACTGCACAGTGATGAGGCTTTAACAGTGTATAAAGTCACTGATTTCTGAGTGAAACCACAATTACTAATTTGAAGCACCAGCTAATTAAAACCACAGCTATGTATTTAGCCTCTTGTTATACCTACTGCAGTTTATAATTATGAGGACCTCTTTATCTACTCAATTAAAGTTCTTATGATTCAGGCAGGTTGTGTTTGAACCTGCAAGCCCTGTGGAGAGCACAGGAAAGCATATGTCTGATGCACGATGACTCCACGTAGCTTTACACTTACACACTTGTTTTTGTACAGGCAAGGAAAGAAAAATAAGAAAGACATGCCACAACGAGATTTCTAAATAAAAAATATGAATTAATAATTGGTTTAAGCAATTCAAGACCACTCAGACTTGGATTGAATAAGATTTGATTACGGCTTGTAAACTGAATGCAAAGCCACCTACATAGGCTGAGCTGAATGACTTCCATGCACATTTTCTTTCTACAAATTAGAAGGCTGAAAATATGCCATGTTTTATTTAATTATTTAGAACACCTCCTGATGTACTGACATAATCAACACCAAGAGCAAGCTCCAAAACACTGTTATAACCAATGCTGTATTTTTGCAGAAGGTACAGTACTGTTTGCTGCTTTCCTGAGGGAGACAGAAGGGAAATTGTTGTAAGGACAGTCACTTTACTATTCTACATGTGACCACATTGCTAATGTAATACTGTAAATCACAAGCAACCTGTTCACTAAAAGGTGAAGGGGGGAATAAGCATCCCTTCCTTTCGTATCCTAAATCAAGATTATAATCCACAAATACAGGAGTAAGTGAATGCAGGCTGTTTCCCAAACTGGTATACCCAAAGATGAGGCCAAGGCTGATTCCATCTCTCCCCACAGCTTTGCTGGAGTAGCGGAGGGAGGCTAACCCAGAAATAATCCAGCCCAGGAGCAGTAAGAACACACTCTCACAGGGGATCTTCCCAGAGATTTCTCCAGCAGTTTGACCCATAGACTGTGTGACTCTTCAGCAAGATCAGGTCATGGTGAAATTACAAGCCCAGTCTCATGGATCTAGTCTAAGCAAGATTTTATATCCTGCATAAGCAATGTTTGCTATGGAAGCACTCCCATCCCAGGACTGCCAGCATTCACTTCAGAAAGAATTATTCATCAAAGTTAGAGCTGCATTTTACAGCTTCCCAATGGCTTCCTCAGCCCGGGGTTTCAGGGTGAAATCCTGGGCACATTCAAATCAAACAGTATGGCCACTGAACACAGAGATCACAGAGTACAGCACATAACACATCTCACCCTTCATGTGAGGTTACAGCATTTTGTTATCTAAAAGCCAGCTCAGGTCACAAGCATGCAAAGTATTTAGGAAACCAAATGAGGCATTATGCTATATCCTATCTGAGAAAAAGCAGCAAAGACCCTAAGACTACTAAAATATGCTTTATGACACATTACAAAACCACAAATTCAAAAATTATGAAAACAGCACTGGCATAATTCAAAGTGGCATCATCACTTTAAAAGACATTAACTGAAGCTAACACAGTGTTTAGAATGTTAACATTAAAAGTTTGAAAATACAGTATTTTCCAACACAACACAACACAACACAGTGAAGTGTTTCTCTTTTATTGTGTTTATGAGAGATTTCTATTTCAGGCACCCAAGAGGCGAGTACAAAGGCACACCTCAAGCCCGAGACCCCAGCAATGTTTACAGACTACAAAACTCTGAGAATCTATGTTACAACACAAGCAAAACCCTAAGTAAATTGCTACCTCTGCTCCAATCCAAATCTCATTCTCATTCTCTTGTGAGAACTAAAAAAAAAAAAAGAATAAAATTAAAGCTACATTTTGAACTTTCTACTGGCAGAGTCTCACAGTTGCCTGAAGTGTATAAAGTATCCATGCAAAAGGAAGTGTGTTCACCCTGTCAGGTCCATTACTTGGTTTATTTCTCTGCAAATGTACTTTTGCTCTGAGAATGCTTGACATGGTGCTGATTGTGGCTACGGGAAGTCAAATATTGTAAGATCACACACAGATTAGGATAACAACTTATTTGGGTTCCGTGTAATTCAAAGAGGGATGCTGATTAGCTCTTAAGGCTGCAATGTACTGAGAACCTAATGGGATGCTCTCCAGAAATTCTTAATGCAGCCACAATGAAATCTCTGGGACTTATGTTTAATTTTTAGCTTAACTAATGTTCTGTGAAATACAGATATGTGATTAGTGGTGAAGGTGTCAGTGAAAACTATAGTCAGATACTGTGAGGAACATCAGAGTTCAGTCTCTCTCACTAGTATGACAAATACTTCATGACTCCTTTAAAGCCAGGAGAGCAGGATATCACAATACAGACTTTCGTAAACATTTTATAAAAAGAGATATAGAAGAAAACAGCTGTAGGCCACAATATTCACTGTATCTGAGAGGGCAGTTCCCTAGACACAGCTACTACATGACAGTGCAGTTTAACAAAACAATAGAGCTCACATATTTATCATTTATTAGATTAATAATTGAATTTGAATGGGCAAGCCTGTACCTAAATCTGAGAAGATCAGGAATAGTGAACAGTAAGAATAGTACAAGAGCACAAGAGACCATCAACCTACAAATTACCAGTGTGCTGGATATGGCAGAAAAGAATAGCAACTGCAACTGTAATGTTGTTTTGGTATGTTAACATTGGGGCAGGCTGCAAACGCGTAACAGCATTGGATATTTAATGCTTTGCAATCAAAGCAGCACATATCCATTTGCCTGCCTTCTCAGCTACAGGCACCCTGAGGGCCAGTGTGAGCTGATGCCCTGTGACAGGCCAGGTGCTCAGCCTGTGTGAGCCTGCAGGGTGTCAGCAAGGACGGCAGAGCTGCACCTTCACCCCTGCTACAGCCCACGACGGCTGCGGGGACAATCCAGCCCATCCCCTGCAGAACAGGGAAGAAAAGGAGGTGGCTGAGGCAGAAGGAGGTTATATCAAGGCAAAAGATAACAGACATGCACACAGGTTTTGGACTGAAAGCTAAAAATGTGGATCTGGTGATAAGAGATGAAAGTCAGATGAGCACTGGCTACAAAAAGGAGAACTAGGAGGAGAATAAAATTTGGGGCACTGGAAAGTACAGTGCAGTCATCTGTGGTGAAAGTGAGAGGATGTGGTGCAAAAGATCTGGAAGAAAAAGAAAAATCCTTTTAGGACAGACTGCAACAAAGTAAGAGGTTATAGGGAAGAGTTAAAGGAAAGCTGATGAAATGAGACCAACAGCTAAAGGCTGAGCCCTAGCGTTTGGGGTTTATTTTCAAAGTTGTGCTAACTAAAGCCACAGAAGTCTCCCAAAGCGCAGAAGACTAGGAAAGAGCCTGAAAGACTGGAGAAGGAGCAGAAGAAAGAAGTCAGACCAGACAAGTTTGAAGGAGTAGTCTCTGTGATATTAAGAAAAAGTAGAAGAGAGAAAAATGATCAAACACCTCATGTTGCAGACGAATCATGAATGAGAACAGAACACAGCTCTGTTGATTCAGTCAAAACAACAAGAGCCCAACAGGGAAAGAATCAATAAAAAAGCAGGAACAGCGAGGCTTTATAGCAGTGACAGAATACATCCATAAGGATAAATGAATGACATTCAAAAAAGCCAGCATTTATCCACAATTTAAGGAAGAAGTAGTTGCTGTTCTCAATAACGTCTCAATTCACAAAAACGCACACTACATCAAATCAAACATTTCCCTGTACTAGTTCCACCCCCCACCCCCCTTAAAATATCAGATGCCTAAATGATGAAAGAAGTTCTCAAACTGAAATGTTTGTAATTTGTGGAAGCAAGAAATAAACACAAGCTTCTAAACTAAGACACAGTGGATATAAAATGATACGAATTTGAGAACTGAAAGTCCTTTCCCAAGGTTGTTGCTTCATAGTTTTTACTCTGCCCACAAGTACTCAGGAAGTTGGAGAAGTAAACTAGGAAACTGAGCTTCCTCAAAAACTAATTCATACGCCTGCACAAGGTATTTAACATCCCAAATCAAAACCCATTCATGAGTATATTTAACTTACAGGAGAAATCCAACTCAGGTCAATGAGGACATCCCCCATGCTTCAAATACATACTTGCTTTTCCACACCTGTGCAATTCTTCTTCTAATGTTACTTAAAAATGTAAGGAAAAAAGCATTTCATCTGGCAATCAAACTAGGTGAAAGACTACTTCTAACAAATACTCTACAATGGGAATAACTCCAGTTTTATCTCACCGTAACTCCACTGATTTAATGCAAAAGCAGAGTACCAGCTCTGTACAAAGGAAGAAGAACCACCTTCCTTCATCTATGCAGATTCTCCCAGTATACACACCGGTATTTTAATGCATTTATTCCAAATGAAAATAAGAAAGAAAAAAGGAAAAAGCAGCCTCAGGTCTTAAATTTCATTGCAGGTCATAAAATGTATTAAGTAAATGAGAGGAATTTCAAAATTTGATATTTAGGCAGAAATATGGCCAACTTAACATATCTCCCCTGCTGAGCTGAAGTCTTTGTTTCACTAATGATAAACAATATAAGCACTACCACACTTAAAATAGCAAAATTATTCTTCCTCTGTTTATCACCACTGAGCTTACATCTTTGTCCTGGTAATTTTCCTACTTGACAGAGACAAATCAAGCCATAGCAAGAATAGCTTTACAAGTTCTTAGTATCTTCCATATTTAATGTTTACTTTAATGTTGTCTTCCTTTTCATAGCATGAATACTTACTGAGAGTATCTAGCACAGAGCATATCTATCACTGCACTTCAAGATAAATGATTTATTTTAAAATATAGAATATTCTGTCTTTGATGTTCAACAGTTCTGCAGAGAAACACTTGAGATGGTCACTGGTTATCTATGCACATGAGTTAAGTTTCTTCACAATTTGCATTAAAAACAATGCCATTTCTGTAGCAGATTTAACAGATAATACAGAAGGTTAAAGCCTCCAAAGAAAATAATGCCCAAGAGACCCCCTGGCAGAATTATGGAAATGTAAGCTAAGGGTTTGGCTAGTATTTGTCATAGTCTCATTCTTTTTAGTTTTCCCCACACATACCAAGCACCTAGAAAATGTTATTTTTACCTCAGTTTCCCCCTGTTTTTAATACTATGCATCCCCAAACCTTTCCTGAACACGAATTTGGAAGGAACGATTCTGGGGGAATGGATGGCAGAGATAAGCTCCTGAAAAGTAAGCATATAAAGAAGAGATGAGGTTTCAAAGGGGAGCATTTATTGTTTCCTGTATCGTAGCACATTGTCTTTCAATATGATTAGTTATCAGTCTAAGTTATCAAAAACTGGGATGAAATAAAGCGCTTACGCAGTTATGCTTCATTGATGTCAGCTAGGGGAGCATGAAAATCTCCATGAAGTTGGGTAATTGATGTGTAAATCAGAGCTCAATCACTCTGTAATAGAAATGGTCCCACTGCAAGTATGGTTGTTGAACAGTATTGCAGAGGGGTGGGGAAGAAAAGAGAAACAGAGTCAAGACTTATTTATTAAAAAACATAATAACTGGCAATTTACACAATTTTCTTTTCAAGGGAGAAGTGCTGTCAGAGACATTTAAATGCAAGCTGCAGATCACGGTATTTGGGTACCCTTATTCGGCAATAATTAACTGTTTCTGTTTTATTAAAATGCTTGGGGACACCGTTATGGATATTTAAAAAGCAAATTAAATGAACATGTTCATCTTTTGAAAGGCAACACGTGTAAATGACATCAGCAATTGTAATTTGCTTAACAATGTGTGTTCGAGGTATGTTTTGGAGTCCTATTACAGTCTTCTTGTCAGTTCAAATTTGCAGTATGAGAAACAAAAGCAAAACTGAAAGAAAAGAGGGGGGGGGAAGAGGAGCCTAAAGAGAAAAATGGTTATAACCACATCTTCAGAAGGACATAAAAGACAAACAGTCATTAGAACATCAGTCACATAAAATAGCTTTCCAACATGTGGTATTTCTAAGAGTAAACATCTGATTCATAAAGCAAAGAGCTAGCTAAGATACCTTTATGGGGTTATTCTTGTTGTGGTTTTTTTTTTTTTTCTTTAAATAAATGAATGCACATTAAGGTATTTATAACAACTTCCCAGAAACACCTGGAATCCAGTATTCGAGTTATGACTTGCAATAAACCACTGATAAACTCTAGCAAACTTACATAAATGTGGAATTAAAACACATTTCTGGCATCAAGTGAGTCACATTCAGGACATTAGAATAAGGACGTTAGGAAGCTTTTTAGATGGGTAATGTGCTGTGACTCTAAGGGGACTGATTACTACAAGTGGGCTGAATAGGAGAGGAGTTCAACCTTAACTCTCAATTTCACTGCCTGAGTTTATTAGAATATAACATATTTCTAAATGTTTTTTGGTTTGGGGTTTTTGTTTTGGGATTTTTTGGTTTAAGTTTTTGTTTGTTTGTTTGTTTGTTTTGGTTGATTGGTTAGTTTTTTGGGTTTGGTTTTTTTGTTGTTCTTTTTTGTTTGTTTGATTTTTGTTTTTTGGTTCATCTGTCCTGGGATTTTATGTTTCTACAAAAGTCACTGTAGGCAATGAAGCCATGAAGCCTTTGCCAAAGCATGTACTGTGTTTTAGAGACACCTCTTAATGACTTCCTCGCTGCCATCACACTTCACATCCCCATCAGCACCAGAACTTTGTGTATTAATGTACTGAGGGGGAATGTATTTGTTTAGTTGCATGCTGTGCATTATTCTTCATACATGTTAATAGCAAATGTGGCATAGTACTGCTACAAAAAGTATATTTTACATATATTACTCCCAAGACATAACACTAATTTGAATCAATAAACCTTCTGACAGTGCTTGTTACAGTCTGTTTTTCCTTCACCTGAACACCTCAGGTGGTGAAACATTCCTTGGAAATGTCCAATTATTTTTGTACATGTACCATTTTCAAAGATTAAAATGCATTTTAAAGTATAGAAATGCAAAATCTTTAACTTATCATTTAATGTGTATAGATTGAATTCTTACACCTAAGCCAAGAACCATTTTGGAACTCTAGTTTTGTCTTTATCCTTTCTCATTATTATAATTTTATCTTTTTTTTTATACTGCCACTCAAAACTTTCTGAGGACCCATAGGATGCTTCCTTAAAAATGGAGTCCACATGTTTGTATTTGCTTGAAACTTTGGCAATGATCTGCAAGAGATGGCAGAATAAATAGAAATAAATCTTGTCTTTTAAGAGAGTCACAAAGCAATCACTGATTAACACAACCTTTGGGTACAGATGGATCAGCAGAATCAACTGCTTGGGTATTTTATTGCAGAAATGCTTCTGTGTGCTCCTACAGCTCTAATAAATGCATTCATATACTAACAGGCACCTCTGCTCCCTTGAGCATTTTCACATGCTTTGCAGCTCTTTAACTACATGTTCTTAAACTTAACATGTGCTGAAGAATACCACCACAGGAAAATTAAGAATTCAGTAGGAGGACTATTTCATTCATCACTTTTAAACTGAGCGAGAAGTTCACACAGGTCTCGGTGTGCAGTGCACACATACAGGCTGATTCACACTCCAGTGCACAAAAAACAGTACTGTAAGCCTAATACTATATAATTGCTTGCTATTTGGGACATTGTCTGGCTAAAGAAGTTATCATTTACATAAATTATTCTTCTTTCAATTGAAATCCTATATAATTGCCTCCATGTGTTTTGGTAGAACCAGAGGAAAGGACAGAGATGATCAAGTAAATGCAAGGTCCTCTCAATCTAAATTCAAGTTCACCTGCATCCCCTTTTCAGTGCTGATGTGAAATATATTGCTCATCTTTGGCACCACCAAGTTGCAGGAGATGCAATGATCTTGCAGCTTCATAAGACTCAGTGCTCATCAGGATGGAAAGAAGCTAGGACATTTCAAACTTTGAATTTTCAGCCTTCTTCCACCAGACCTTAAAAAGCCTCACAGAAACAAGGTGCCTGTTACATACAGCTTAGAATACAGTATGCTATGTTACAGTATAGCTTAGAAGAGAATAATATTATTTTTCCTAACTATATTCAGAGTCAGCAGGTCAATGGATTATCATGATCCTTGGCTTCTAGTGAGGAAGATAACCTATAACAAATAGTGTTCATGCCTTCAGCAAACATACAATATTTATTCCTCGTTTATAAACGCAGCATAAAGTATGACAAAATAATTTAACCAAACCAGCACAAAGTTCATCAGCATTGCTGAGGCTTACATCCTCTCTAAGGGCACAGTTCAACTTCAACTGATGCTACTGGCAGTTTTCCCAGTGAATTCAATGAGGGCTGGATGGGACCGAGCCATTTAATAATGACAAAAAGGCAGGTCTCAAAACACAGCCAACTCTACGCAGCAGCAACTTCTTGGTATAAACTAGATTTTCTGTTATAATCCTCATGCTAAACAGAGATCTTTTTATTCAGTGGCAAGAGTTTAAAATGCTAAACAGAGATCTTTTTATTCAGTGGCAAGAGTTTAAAATGCCCAAGTACAAATCAGAACATACCAGAGCTACAGAACTTCTATGGTCATTGCTTAAAACCTGTCTGCAGAGATTTCCTGGTTGACAAAGATAAACAAAATGAAAAAAAATTCTTTAAAAAAAGAAAAACAGAAATCAAGTGAGACTCCAAATAAGTTTCCTAATCTACCCCACAGGCCATTATCACCTCGAGCTAAAGACCACTTATATATACATACACATATTTTGTTTTAGTGGTGTCATAGATTGTACACATGAAACCTCAACCAGCTGACTGGGGAATAATCAAATTTGCCTCTACACCACAATGAGCACTGACACAGACACACACACACCAGGCAGCAGATCACAGACCCTGTCACAGGGAAAAAGTAAACCAAATGTAACATGCTCCCTGAAAAAAACAACACCCTTAAATTTAACTCGAGAGGGAACGCTGTGCAATTGGGGATATGGCATGTAAGTGCAACGACGGTTTGAAATATGCTGTGGGAGTTGAAAGCTAAAAATGAGCACTTAATATTGTAAAATACTTCTTGAGACAGAGTAAAATCATAACAGAAATGTTATTTAGACTGGCTAAAACTACAAACTCATGTCTGAAATTACTTGAATTTTTAAGGTGGGTGTGATGCAAATGATTATCCCAGTACTACAGTTCCCCAGAGCCAAACAGAAACTATATCCGTCTCTGCAATCATGTTTCAAATGTGTTTGAAACCTCACATCTTTAACTGACTTCATGAATGACTGAAATATCTCAATGAAGAAAACAAGGCCACTTAAGGCCAGACTCCCAGAAGGAGGTGAGATCAAAGCTCTGTTTAACCCATGCTGCCTCTGACAACAGGCACCAGGCCCAGTAAAGCCCCGGGGAACAGGGCAAAGCAGTCTCCAAAATACTGCCACTGCCCTGAGAAAATCTGGGCACATGAAGCTGTGTGTGAAGTACTAAGGAGCAGGTATACTTACATTTAGCAGCTCTAGAAGACACTTCTCCCGAAAATGCTATCAAACAGAATACACCGTGGCAAGGAGCTGCACAACTCATCTGAAATTCATTTCCTTAACTCAGAGGAGGTTTGCTGCTCACATCGGGTCCGAAAACATCACTGATTAAAAAAGATTCTATTATACCGAACACGTGAGAAGAGAACCCACAGGTATTTTTGAGGGGCACTGACACTTATTACAGGCAAACAGAGAGGAAGCTCCCGTGCTCTTTAGTCTCTGGAGAACCTCAGGTGCACATTCCACAGCACTAACGATACCCTGCACTTTCAAGACCAGACACATGGGTTACTGCATCCTGAATAACAGTAATCTGCACTCCAAAAACCTATTTCTGTCCCTTCTGCTGTCAAGCAGCAAATGAGTATCTCTTATTTTCACAACATGATCACAATGTGATACTTAACAAAAGTGCATCCTTTTTTAATTCCCTACCATCAACCATTTGTCTAATAGAAATATTACACTATGTAACGTGCACAGATTAAAATGCAATGTAAGTTGAATCATATTCATTGGAGGCTGGCCAACTCCAGCACATTTTGGTATTTAATAATAAAATAGTGTAGTGTAAAAATATGTAAACTAGCTTCCATCCTGCTTTAATATTCACTTAACATGAGAAGAAAGGGAATGTAATTTTGTTTAAATATTAAACATTACATTTCTTCTTTTGATTATTAAAGTATTATTAAAGTTAAATGAAAATGTGTTTGCAACCTCGTTCCTCTGAAGTCTTACAGGTCACTGTTATCACTAATATTTTGTCCCTCTAGCTGGCTTCTTTGGGGATCTTAAAGCACTTTAGGAATCAGATCGAGCCATGCCCAATTACACCTCTGGGATGGAGCAACTACTGTCAAGCAAAACAACTGAGGGAACGAAAGCTTAAGTGAGGTGATGACAGTCATTCAAGAAGAGATGGCAAAGGAAAGAAGACTGAGGAGTCTCAGCTCCCAGACATTAAACTTTACCCTAAGACCAGCTGTAACTTGTAACCCTTCATCCACCTCTGAGCTCTGAGATGACAACCACCAAGGTGAAATCTAAGACTATCTAACACCACCACACAAGAAGGAGGAATTATCTTTTCGTGCCTTTCCAGAACACTGGGTCATACACCGTGAGACAAGTTTTCTCCTGCCGAATGTCACAGGGAGAGGTCAGAAAGGATGTTCTTATTACATTTGCTGGAAGGATGGAGTATATCAAATGATTTAATTTTGTGTAGTGCCCCACTTACTTTGACAAACTGATACTGCACAGGGCATAATGTCATTAGGTGATTAAAGTACAAGAGCACTCACCTTCCCACCTTCTTTCATAACAAGAGCCTGTGAGAGCTACTACAGCAGGCTCAGGACTGGCAAAAGTTGTGGTTGTGGCGGTAACACAGGCCCAGGACCACAGAACACCAAACTCCTCCTCTCAGCAGGAACTCAGCAGGAAATCCCACCTTCCTCTTGGGCTCTTGCAGCACTTTCAGCCCTAGCAAGAGCCCAAACCCACGTGTGACCTTCAAGCGTCCTACGCCTGGCCCTCTGATGCCAGCAGCAAAAGGACTCCAAGTTCAGCAGCACTGACAGCAAAGTTGGCATGGTACAATCATAAGGACATGATGTACTTCACTTTTCAGCTAGTATTGCCTTTGAAAACAACAAATGCTGGGTTCTCCTCATTATGCCAAGTGTATTAAAACCTCAGAACCCACGGTAGGAAATGTGTGTTTTGTCACACACACCCTTTAAATTTATGTTTTCTTTCATACAAATATCTAACGGGGTTTGAATAAAATAAAATCTGCACATTGCCATGTGGAAATTAATTTTAAAGAACTGTTTGTCAATTTAATTTCACTGATAGTAACAGACAGATTTATGAGGCAATTAACTAAATATTTGGTTTTTTTCACATTTCAATTCATTATAGTAAATTTTCCACTTGAAAGTCTTGCAGTGCTACACTGAAAGCCTAAAAAAAAAAGTGTGTATTTCTGTTGGTCTAGGAAGGATTCTCTCATTTTCACAAAGTGGATTATTGTCCTCACATTAACTTAACATACTGTATATGTAATTCAACCCCTCTCATTTCTACATTAACACAGAACCTGTCATTCTTTAAATGTCAGTCTCAAGCAACCAGACATAAATAAAGAATAATTACAGCTCTAAAGCCAGTGCAACATCTGCTCAAGAAAACAACCTTACAGAGTAGATTTTATAGCCACATAACACCCACCTATGGTCCAGATAACGCCAAGAGACAAAACCAAGGGCGCTGACAGATCCAGCCTGACCCTGAGCCATGATGCCAACATCACACCACAAGTCCTGACAGAGCCAAGGGAATGAGCAGAATGAACAGAGCCTAACGTGACGTTAAACACCAAGTAAAAAGTTCACCCTTTCCTCTAAGGGGTATATATAGCCCCATTTCACATCTACCTTTACTTATTCTGATGATTTAAACATCTGAATTAATGATTTCAGCTTCAAGGAGGTCATTTGGCCATGGCCATGTAGATCTCTTTACCATTGCTGGCCAGATATTAAACACATTAAGGAGCAGTCATAAGACAGAACTACAGCTTTATGTTCCTTTAACTGATATTGTACCAAATTAATATCAGGAGGAATATACTCTATAAATATAAAAGCTTCTGCTTATATGGCTCCTTGAATTCTTTCCTTCTCTGTGTCAGTGTTTCACTACCTGAACAGAAATAGTCCTGGTCCCTCCATATCTCAGTTGCCCTTTTGGAGAGCAGGATGTGTCAATTCCTACTGATCTCATGGGTTTCTGTCAGGTCAAAGTATCAAGGATAAACCCCCTTGAGGAAACTCTACCAACTACATTCCTCAATTCTGCACAGATTCCGATTAAGTATTTCCCTGAATAAAACATAGCTTACTTTTTAAAAATCATCCTGTTAATTCACTGGATTACAGCACAATCACATCAGAGTATTAGTCTAAATAGGATTTTGTAGTCATATCTGATCTAGGAGATTTAACATTTTACAGGCCTCCATCTCATAATGCTGACAGAAATCATCAGGCAAAGGGAGAAACTGGTAGTGCATGTCACACCAAACAATGGAAACCAACCCTGGAATCTATCAGATAAATCCCCCAGTTTTTTCCATTATTAGTATTTACAAATTTGGCAACAAAGGCTCTCCTGACAGCTACTAGTTCAAAACAGTATTCAAACACTAGTTAAGCAGTTAATTGCCACTAACAACACTCATTGAGAAACAGAGGCATGGAGAAATTAAAGGACTTGTTCAGGACATAGGATGCATCAATGGCAGCAGCAGGACTGGAACCACTTCCCATTGCCCATGTCTTAGTCCTACAGCTCAATTAACCTCCCTGTTCAATGATAAGGAGTTACTATTACAGCATCCCTATTTGCAATACCTGCCAGAAAATATGCCACCCACTTTTCATGTTGCAAGGGTTTAAGCATGAATTGAATGTTACCATAAATACTCTGTTTATAGTAATTTTCACTTTTTAGTTGCATTATCACTGACAGCAAAGTAACATGTCAATTTTAGCACTCAGGAGGTTAATAAATATCAAATTAATAAAATACTAACGAATGCAAAATACTCCAATTGGCTAGTAGAGAGGCATTAATTCTTGATAAATGGTCCATGCATCATTATTATTTGTCAAGTTTTTAAGCACTACTTAGTATGTCATCAATCTACCAGATTAAAACAGATGAAATAAATATCAGCACAGTATTTGAGGATCGTTAAAAATCTGAAGACTAATGATGGGCTGGGATAGATGGCCCCCACTTCTGCTTTAGGTTATCAACTCCTCCCACACAATCACTAATCCCTCAGGAAATGCCTTTTGCTTCAATAACTTTTGCTTAAATAGATGACCAGTGAGAGGAAAAGTCATGCCACTAGAAATGAACTACTGTAGAGCATCTGAGCTGCACCTGCCTTAATTTGCACATAAAGATTTTACAGGTGACTTGCAAAGGCCATTTTAATTGTATTTCCGACTCCTCCTTTTTACCCTTAGCATGATAAAAAAAGCAGCCGGTGGGCAGATTTGTGATGCTCACTGTAAGTTTGCTGAGAATGTCTGGAAATGTTAAGATGCTTTTCTTGAGCTCTCATCCATTAAAAGGTGCAGGATACTGAGCCTTAATTAAGAGCTTCTTTCTAACAGTGGCTATTTCTGATAGATGAAACAGCACTAGGCCCCTTAACTGGAAGGGAGGGGAAAGATAGGAGAGAAAGAGAAAACAGTGTTTCAACTCCTACTGGAATAGGAAAACAACTCCTAAAAGAGCATACGAACAACTCATTAATCTGTTTGCAAGACACGTTTAATATCAGGATGCTGTGGAGAGGGCCTGCATCACTCAAGTTTCATTATCATTACAAAATACAGCAGAATGCCTTACTCACAAGTTTATTATCATAAATAATTAAAACAAAACTATCCTTATGGTATGAAATAAATGAACAAAGTACATTATAGGGTGCATTTGTTCTGTGTTTTATAGCTGTTTCCTGGCTCCATACACCAGAAAATTCTCGAATTTGCAATCACTCTCCTGCTCATTAGTCCAAATCAGGAAAATTTTACTGCAGCTGGCTCAAATGACTTGTTCTGTCAAAAACAGGACCATAAGTGCTCTTTACTAGTTGCATATGCAACATACATTTAAATCAGAGTATGTGAGATGCAAAATGTTAAAAGAAAATGAAAGCAAAGGATTGATTGCTGAGAAAAAGAAAGGAAAGAGATAAAA
>WAAG01035538.1:2647-12822 GCA_013390105.1 Tichodroma muraria | reverse complement strand
CTAAATATAAGACAAGAGAAAATAGATATATCCAGCAAGCAGCTCAGATATCATGGGAAATGGTTATTGATGCAATGAGTCATGGCAATGCCTTGTTATAATTTCTTCAGACTCCTTTCTGGCTGCAGAAGGCAGAAACCTCTCTTCTTGGGTTTTGTTTTTTTTGGAGAGTAACAAGCTCTCCCTCAGTCAGATCTATACTTTCCTTATACCTCTGCATCTGATTCAAGATCAGAGTAGAATCTGAATTGAATGTAGCAATGCATCCCTTCCTGGAAGGGAGATACATTTTTCTAAAGCAGCAAATGTAGTGTCTTCAGCAAAATGTTGACTATCTGATTTCCTCTCAGTAGAAGAATAGGAGTGCATATAAAGCAGCCATGTCCCTGGACAGCAGTGTGCTCCACTCAAGCAACACTTCTTCAACAGTTTCTGATATCTCCCTTTTACTGTCATTGTGAGTTTTGTAGACTGGGACAATGCGGCTAGCACCCTAGTAGTCCTGCGAATGTACTTAGGGATAAGCTACCAAAGAACATCTCACTGCATTAATGTAATGGTGTGTACATTTGCTTTCCTTGATCTCACATAATCCATCAAAATCTTCATGAATAGAAAAGGTTGAATTAGCCTTACTGGTAGAAATTACATTCCCACTGTTATCTCCCTGACAAATCAACCACTTCACTGCTGAGGGGTCCATATTCCTTTGATTTACAAGGTGCTTGGTAAAATTGCACTTCCTGGGAAAATAGAGGTTTAAAACCATTGGTCAGAGAAAGCATCCAGTCAGAGGCTCTGCTTGGCGTTTGCTTTTGGTTTGCTGTTCGTATCACACCTCCTGCTTTATTAGAGGAGAGTGACAGAAGGAAAAAAAAGTGAGGAACAGTTAAAAGGATGTGAATCTCATCTTCCTTTAAACACACCTTATTAGGGAGATCATTTAGTTGTTTATAATTTTCAGTTTTTCAAAAGGAAGATGTTAAACTCTAGAGTACATTTAGTGCCAGGCGCTGAAGTGACTGTTTCTCACCATCAGGCAGATAAACTCAGGAACAATGCTGAGGAAGCAGACTGCAGGATCTCCGTAACCAAGCCCTCTAAGGACTGCTCAGGCAAACATCTGCCACAATGGGGTTAACATCAGCAGCGTGGCTTTGGATCTGGGGTCTGGACCTCTCCTTGTCCCTTCTGTGGTTACAATTGGGATAGTTCAATTAATACTACTCCCCCGAATTCCCATGGCTACTTCTGTGTTCCTCACTTCATCCCTGGCCTTAGAACGCCTGCTGTAATTAACTGTGTGCCGTTGACATATTTTATGAAATAGAAAAGGAGGTCTTGGTAAGTGGTTCCTGCCAACACTGATTTTTTATCAAAATTTAATGACAACTATTCTGTAAATAAATCCCCAGTTGCAGGTGCTGTGAGTGAGGATTTTTCAGTGTGAGGTGAGGAGGCTTCAGGGAGCCTCTTGGACAAGGTGAAGGTTAGTGCTTGGACACTGCCTGGCCCTTGGCATCCTCAGCAGCCCAGGGGTGGATAGGATAGCACATGCTTCATGTATGACATCCACTGTTTCCTACCTTTCCTATTGCTTCTTTACTGTCCTCATCCATTTCTTACCTGGATTTCATGTTTTACCTGGTCTTTGCCAGAAAACAGCTGAAGAAAAAGAGCAGGACTTCTGTGACTTTTGGTGTACTTTAGCTAAATATTCATCATAACTGAACAAAAGTTATCCTTTTTAGAGTTGAATGATCTTTCATGTCTAACATCCATTTTAGTACATTGCAGTTGTGTTTCTCAAAATAATTTTAAAACCACTTAGGATGGCTTCACTGGAAGCTTTTCAGGCAAAGAAAGCTATTTGAGTGTTTAGAGGAAGAGTTGCATTTCCTGATCTGATATTTTTTCAGTCCTCATCACAAACTGTCACTTTTCTAACTCAGAAGTCTAGAGTATTTTAACTGTTTAAACAGTGTTTAATATATTCCATGGAATAATAGCATTAATAGAGAGCAAAATCAACAGAAATTGATCCAGGTCCTAGTTTTGTGACATATCTCTCATCGAGACCTGATTGTAAAATGCCCAAGGTCCTAAACAGATCCTCTGGCAGCATTTCAAAATGATTAAAATAAATTAGCCCTCTACCTTCTGTATTATTATTTTACTAGTCTGATTTATTGAGAATAAAGTTCAAATTGCTTGGAGGAAATTACTCAAATTAAATTACTACTCAGGAAAATTTTGGGATTGCAACAGTCTCTTTGTTTGGAGTTTACACAGCGAAATGAAGTCCTGAATGTACCACATCTAGGGGACTTTGAAGCCCAGAGCTATCTCCAGCAAATGTTAGTTTGATACTCCTTCCCTGGCCCTCTCACTCCTGTTTTTTTCCTGGCTTATCACAGATAAGCTTTGAGTACCCTGCTGTGTCATGACCTCGATGGTAGAAGATGTTTGCATGGAGGGCAGCAACCTCTGGGCAGTGGCCAGTGGCTGCCTTGTGACTTGTCTCACTGCCTCTTCTCCTCACTGATTTCCAAAGAAGCCATCACCTGCTGCCAAACACCATTCTTTAGCTTTTTCATATGGACCACTTAACAAAATGTCTTCCTGTGGGAAAAGGATTTGTATGAGGAATTCTCTGGAGTGGGAATCAGGATGTCACTTCAACCAGCCAGTCACGCCTGCATTTCGTTTTGCCACACTGGGCTGAAGACTTCAAAGTATGCTCAACTCTTTGCCTGTACTCCTTGCCCTGTCTTATTTTTGACCTTTCCCCTGAGAAACAGATCCACTAGTGACGAGAAGATAATTCAGATCATTTGGTCTCTTGGGACCCCCATTAGGGGGAAGAATAACAATTCATCAGCAGCTTTCCTGATCAGCATAGAAAATTCAGGCTCCCTTTTTGCTGACCCTAGTGGCTTGCCACATACGGCTGTAAAACTTTATGCTCTTAATCCAGAAAGGCAGATGGAATTTTCAGCCATAGGCTGTCAAATGTCATATTCATAACACATTGGATTAAATGATAATAGCAGAATAATTCTTTTAATAAGATATTTAAGACATATTGAAATAGAAGCTTCTGTGAAACAAATACATAGGAATTTTACAGCATCAGAGCAAGAGAACAGATTGTTGTTGGTAATTCAGCAGATCTGTCCTAGTAGTGTTACACACACACTCATGACCTCAGATTCCTGTGAAAACCACAAGGCCATTCATTTGGAAACTGACACTGGAAATCTGCCACTTCACAATGCCCTTACAGTGGGACATCACTTACCTTTCTCTTTTCATAGCAGGCCTAGTATATGCAAAAAATAAAATTACTATGTGAATGTGAACTGAAAATGACTGTTTAGATCACTAAGCTCAACTACTTATTACTGCATTTGACCATTTAATAGGTGCTCAGCCACAAAGGAGCCACAAAAATCTTGCCAGCTCCCTGTGACAATTTGCAGATCTATAGCAAAAGGTCAGAATGTGCTGTTACACATCACAGAGACAACTGAGGGGATCAAGGTTTTTCACCTCTGATTTCAGTTTTCATTAGCAGTTATGATGTTAGTTATTTCTCAGATAATCCTAACAATTCTACCACATTATCCTACAGAGAAAGGTAGATAATTCCATTACCCCCACCAATCTGATTTTGGGGAAAATTCCTTTGCTGCCCCGGATCTGTCAAGTGGCAGGTAAAACCTTCTGGGTACATCTCAAAGGCACTCAAGATGTTTATATTTCAGTAGAATCAGTAATGTTTCCTGTCCTGTCTCTGGTTGAGATCCATCTCTGATACTTCAGTGGGAGCCAAAAAAATCACAGTAGTGAAGTTGATGGGAAGAAAGGAAATAAAAGATCTTTATAAAGGCCAAGAAAAATGTGAGGCATGAGATTATGTAGCTGGGTGCAAATGAACACAATGAATAAATGCCTCCTTCTTTTGAAGACAAAGGACAAAAGGACTCACCACAAGTCTGAACTTCTCCTTAGCCTGCCACTCAGTCCCATTCAAAAAGATGCAAAGACTCAATTTTACAACTGATGAGGGTTTTTGCATCTCTTGGCTGGTCAGGAGTTCAACTTGTCTCTGCTCATCAGTTTGAATATATGTTCCCATAACCTGGGAGTCTGCTTTGCATTTTATTTGTTATACTCTTAAGCAGAGGAAGTTCTTTCTTTCACTCACACAGGATAGTTGTGAAAGTTGTACACACTGTACAACTTTCATGCCTTTAGCAGAATTTTCTTTCCTTCATCAATTTTTTCTCAAAACATTTTATGTTCCCAAGTGGGAGTGCATGCCTGGCTGGTTTAATTGCAAAAAAAAAGACTGTCACCTGTTTTATTTAGTGATCTGATTCTACAAAGGCAGACATATTCACACTGGAGGACCTTAGAGGCTGCTTAGCTGCTAAGACGTAGTCTGTGCCCATAAGGATGGTTGTCAAACAATGTCCAGCTGTTCCCATTCGCACACACAATGAACACAGTCGGGCGTGATGTGCAGGAGCTTGTCTCTCCCCATCTTTGAACCAGAACAAGATGTTGGCTGAACTTTCCACAAGTGACCTTTGGTCCTTAATCAGGAGGATATCTTCCCTGAAAACACATACAAGCTGAGAAATTGTCACATTCACAGGCCATAAACATAATAATGATAATTCAAATGTTTCACTTTGATTGCAAGTAAGATATGTATATGTATATGTATATGTATATGCATATGTATATGTATATGTATATGTATATGTATATGTATATGTATATGTAGGTAAAAACAAATATTTCTGGCTTTTGGGCCTCCCTAAAATAGTCGGTAGTGTTAAAAAAAATAAAAATAAAAATAGAACTTTTAATGAGCTCTAACCCAGTTTAATGAGCTTGCATTTTTATGACGTCATGTCTTTAGAAATGCTGTAACTATCTACAGAGGAATATCTTTTCATTATTTTTTCATAATGCTGTGCATAAGACAAAAGCAAATTTGAATGGTTTTTTTTCAGTTGCTGTTAATAAAGGATGTAAGAACCCAGTGTCTATATAATAACTTACAGCTGTTGAGAAGCTATTTTAGTCAGTCAGTGCATACACCAAGTTTACAGTCTCCAAATACCTGTGGTCTAGCCACTTCAGTCTGCTGATTATTTAGCTAGAATAATCTACCCTTAGCTCCTCCTTTGGCCCCCTCCACTCCAACAAGAATCAAATGAAGAGCCATTTAAAGAAATCCAGACTTGGCTTCTGGGCATGCCTGTGACCCCAAGCCAGAGCCTCCCCATGGCTCTGCTCTGCAGGTTTGGGCAGGCTGTGACAAGGGTGGCTGTCACAGTGGGTTCAGACACACTGGGGTCAAGGGTTAGGGGAAGTGTCACCAGCAAAATGATGGATTTTGCTGGGTAGGGAGAGAGCTCAGCTGGGTGATCCCACACGGAGCCTAGTATGTAAAGTCTGGAGCTCGCCCACCCAGCACAGGTGGCAGGAGAGGGAGCAATAGAGGGAGGTACCATATTTTTAATATATAGATTTATTTATTCATGGGCAACACAAAATTATTATTTTCTGGGGGTTTTTTTGGGTTTTTTTGTTTTTTTTTTCTTCTTCTTCATCCTGCTAAATTAGGGGAAATTTCATATCCTGATATGAATGCAGCCTGGCACTGGATGTTTGATTATTTAATTATGATTTTTTTTATTTTACAAAAAATTATTTTCATTTAATTTGATCATTACCTCTAAAATTGCTTCATGTCTTTAATATCTATGTTAGTCTCATTCCTGAAATAAACCATATCTTTCTAACAAACCCAACAGATTAATTTATATGTTTATTTCTGACAATTATTATTTTTTCTGGGTTTTTAGGGAGGAGGTTCACTGTTTCCTCGGTGCAGGATTTCATAAGGCTTTTTTTTGAACCAATTCCTTTAATGAGCATTGGAACCAGTCTAGGAAACCATGATAGAAGGTAAATCGCTTTTAAACAAAAAGTGTTACAGCTGAGTTATCTGCTGCCTCTTCTGGGGTTGGTAGGGTTGTTATGCTTTTGTATACGAATTGCTTTCGGATAATAATGTTTTCTGCTTGCTTATACATTTTTCATCAGACAAATCAGGAAAAAGGTTGTATCATACAGATCTGTAACCGTAGCTGCTTTCCTGTCCTGTAGCTGCAAGGCAAAGATGAGATATGTTTTTATACTCAAGAGAAAAAGGGTCAGAGTTAGAGGGGAAAAAAGAGTATGAAAGTGGAAAGCCTTGGATGTAAGTAGCTGGCCCCTAAAGCAGGTGCTAACAAGACTTTCTTGACAACCACTGAGTTTTGTGCATAGCAGAGGAAAAGTTACAGCTGAAAGAAAAGAAACAGGCAAGGAATAGCATTGTACTGTATCTGACTGGGATTATAGCAGCTGAATGAGTCATTGTTATAAAATATGGGCAGCGGAGCGTCCTTTCAAGTCTCTCAACACAGACTGAATGCGGTTCTGACCAAGATGACAAAATTCATTTTGATTGAATAGTTGTCCATATTTTTAAATGAAATGCATGTGGGACCATTAGCTCAGCTCCCCGTCGAAGGCGGCTGCGCCGCAGCCGTGCCATATGTTTGGCAGTGTTTGAAGCACCTGGCATCCTCCAGAACAGACAGTCACATTTGAATGGGGATAAATATTGAACCGTCTCGCAGCTTTCTCTCCCAGCTCCAGGGTAGGTATTTTTTACATTTAAAAAAAACCCCATACCACAATACAAAAGGTTAAGCAAAAATTTATGTACATAAAGTGTTTTATAAAACCAGAAAGGAAGAGTAGGACAGGACTGGCAGAGATCCTGGACTCCTCCTGTGTCTGTGGAGAATAAGATGGGCAGGGACACAGATTTCTTTCTTTGTCTAAAGGCTTCAGGGACTTGAGAGTCTAAAAAATACGAATAATAATTTGTTCTTTTATTATGGATTTATCACAGTATTATTAAAGCTAATATGCAGTTTCTCAGCCTAGAATAATCACTCCCACAAGTCCCATACCTAAGAAATTTTTCTTCTCTTTAATACCATTAAGAAACTGATATGCTTAGCTGCATGCTGTGATCAGTCATGTCCTTTGGCTGAAAAATGAGCAGGTTACTTTGTCGTCAAAGAAGGTTTAAATATTTGGTGACCCATGAATCAGAATTTCAAAAAATAGGAATATCACATGTCCTTGTATTAACATGGATTTATGGTATGATTTGTGGTTTAAAGAGCTACTGATTCCAGGGGGCAGAGTTAGATCTACCACCGAAAGGTGAGCTCAGACAGGAACAGGTGAAAGCAAAGACTAGGACAATACTCAGAGAACAGAAACCTCATCACATGACAGAATTAGAAAGGACTTTGCTAGTTTTGTGTTGCAAAGGAAAGTCTTGGAGAAGGCACCGTTTATTTCTCTAAGCATGTCTCCAGGAGCAAAAGGACGTTTCTTCTGAAAGGCACTATGACACAAGGATATAAACTGTGTGAATATGTTCACGTTAGACACAAAAAGGTCTGGCAATGAAAGGACCAAGAATCTCAGCTGGACTTCTAGGAAGTTACTGGGGCCTAAAACCACAGTTTGAAGCTACTTTTTGGTAACTGTATTCATGAAGTGTAATGATATGGCTGTCTACAGTAACAGGTAAATGACTTTGATGAGAAGGTGCCTTCTTTAATCACTTTATTGGTGTTCCTAATACCAAAAATGCCTTCAAAAATAGATTGAAGGGGAATACTGAGGGTTTCTCAGCACACTTTCTGTCTGGTCATAGTGCAGCGTTTATTCTTTTCTTTTAAATACTGTGCAAAGGTGGAAATGAGCTGAGTGTTTATGTTGTCTCACTCCTTCTGAGAATCATTTTCAGATCCCACTTGAATCATTTTTCTGCCTACAGCTGCCTCCGCAAACATCTCAGTGGGTGGACTCCATCTAAAAAATCCTTGTGCTTCTGCCAGGACTTCTTTTCTATTCCAGCTCCCCACCTTTTAAAGAAATTATAAGCAGTACATGGCAATAATGATTCAGAAAGGATGCTGTCCTTGGGACATAGGAGTTTCTGACATGGTTTTATTAGCTAATGTGGATGCCAGATCTGTAAGAGGAACACCACTGTTTATTTTTCTGGATAGCTATTATGACTGTTTTGATTTTTTTGTTTATAGCATTAATCTTTGGTGATCCATATCCTATAGAGTGGTGAAATACAAATGAGCAAAAAACACACCCATTTTTTGTGCTGTATTTTTTATCTGAAAATAGGTAAAGTGTTATAATTCAAACGAAAATCTGCTAAAATGAAGGAGTTGCACATCATCCACATTAACCATTTTTGGTCCAGCTGAGCATTTATGAGCATTACCGTGGGAAAAGTGTGTGTTGCCCACCTTGCTCACTGTGCCTCTCACGGGAGAACATGCAGGAATGCTGGAAAAGCAGGACCAGAAAAGTGTGGGGATAACTGCACACTCATGTACTAGCACCAAGCACTACTAGAACTCCATAAAGATGAAAATAAAACAAGGGTATGGTGATGTGATAAAAATACAACTCTGCTTGTCAATATGTTTCATTCATAAGAGGAGATTCAACCTCTCTGGAATTACACTGCTCACAGCAATGAAATAGCTGTTGCACTAACAAAAGCCAAGCAAGGTCATTATCTGCATTTCCAAGTATTTGAAAAATAAAATAGAATAGCCTATTCATCTATATATGATGTTTTGTTTGTTCTTTAGAAACTGTAATAACAGCAGCCTCAGACTGTTATTTTCTTGTCCTTATGATACCAAAGAAGAAATACACCCTTTGAAAATATAGCAAAATAAAAACAGCATGAAGGAGGAATTTCTGAGGATGGTAGCCTGTAAAAAGAGCTACCATCTGTGTTCAGGTGCCAGGAGAAAAAAATACGTGCCACACTGTCCTATCAGTTCTGCTTAGGCTCCAAGTCTTAGCTGTGCCAGCTCTGAATTTTTTGCACAATCCATATTTCACATGGATAGGTCAATAATCACACCATATTGTATCATATGTATATATCTGCTCACATTGTCTACTCCATGGCTTCTGTATAATGCATCACAGTAACAGTATTGTTTCTTGGTACAATGAATTGCTAAAACGTTTAACTGAGCATTTTCTCCATCATTTTTTCAAATCAGTATCTTCAAGGAAATTCAGAGGAGGTTTAGAAAAATTTGTACATTTTGTTAATAGTTTATGGGTTCCTCTGCTTAGATTCCTTTAAAGGATTAGGCAGAGAAGCACTTCATTGTTTTGACTCAAGGTTTTCTGGTTTACAAATCAAAATGCTGATAAAAGCATTCTGTTAACTTCTCCAGTAATTGATGTAAGCTCTCAGATACCATCACTGGCTTGAACGTATTTGGTTCCTGCTTCTTGGATTGGCTTGCAGGATATGTGCTGCTCCTCCCTCGCTGCAGCACTGCTTTAGCTTTGTTCTGCTAAATTGCTACCTGGGCATGTTTGTATTGTTGCATGGGCATGGTGACCTTTGGTAGTAAATCAATATGACCAGGCCAGATCGGGTTGAATGGCAAGGAATAAACAAATACATTGTTTTCAATTTAAGAGACACAGCAATTTAGATAATTTAAAGTTTGGTCACAGGAAAGCAAACTGTGTTTATATTTCATTACCCCAACTTTGATATATCTAAATTGTGAAATTTGTTTATAATGTATAAAAAGATACATATTTATTTACATGCATTGTATGTGCATGTTTATGTATGTGTACAGCAAAACTCCTGCACAAATAGATGTGTATTATATACATGGTAATAATATAGCTCCATCATTAGGGAAATATGGGGACATCTATTCTAAGTCAGTCATGTAGGCCCCTCTGAGATCTTTGGAGAGACACAGCCAGCTCCAGAGGGTGATCTATACTCATCTATTCAAAATGAGAGGTTGCCTGCTGAGAAATCCTATGTGACTAATTCAGAGCAAACACATAACATTCAGGATGCTAAAGTTAGGGACAGGAAACCCAAACCAACTGTGTTTCCAAAAGAACACTTTTTTGTGGAGCTGACCATGCCCCACTTCTGGCTCCTGCTCTTGTTTTTTGTGGTGGTGATAATAATGATGGTGGATACCACCAAGTTAGAAAAT
>WAAG01035524.1:333-11707 GCA_013390105.1 Tichodroma muraria | reverse complement strand
TAGAGCAAAATGAAATAAATGGTTCAGCTGTCTGCTATGTTTACAGTATCAAGAGACTGTCGCTGCACTTTCTTTCAGGCTTTCCTTCTTTTTATTGCTTTCCTAGGGAACCGTTTTTCTACTTATCAACTAAGATACATTTAGAACATAAAATGCTGTTCCCACTTTTTTTGTTTCCTTAAAGATGTTCTAGTCTATCTAAAAAATTTCATATATATAAAATNAGATGCTGAGCAATTGAACCAGCATGCTGACAAATCTGTAAGACCATTCCCATTTTTTTAGGTTTCTTGTGCAAATGAAGAGAAGAGCAGAACAAGAAGCATCTGCTTCTGCAGCTTAAAAAGAAAGATTTGCTAATTACTAGAGCAGCAATGGATTGCTCTCAGGTGGCAAGATAGAGGAAGAGGAATGTTTGCTGTCTAACAGAAGTATTTTAACACTTCTCCCTTTTGGTCAGATTTTGGGCACCTGACAATCAGGGGCGTCATCCTGATAATCATTACAGACTCATTCCAGGTTGGAAGGGACCTCAAGAATCATCTGGTCCAAACTTTGCTGGCAAAAGCTCAGTCTGGATGAGGTGCCCCATCACCCTGTCCAGCTGAATCTTAAGTGTGCAGTGCTGGGGAATCCACCACTTCCCACATAATGGAGAGATTAGATTATTCCAATGGCTCATTATTCTCATTGGAAAAAGTTTTCCTCTTCTCTCCAGCTGGAATCTTCCCAGGTGTAACTTGCACACATCACTCCTCACTTTTCCATAAGACTTCTAATGAAAAGGGAATCTCCATCTTCTTAGTAGCCACCCTTTAAATAAAGGAACACGGTGATAAGGTTCTCCAATCTGGACAAATCCAGTTATTTTCAGCCTTTCCTCACGTGACAGGCTACCCAATAATTTGGTCATCTTTGTTGCCCTATACTGCATCTTCTCCAGCCTGTCCACATCTTTCTTGTAAAGCAGGGACCAAAACTGAACACAATCGTACAGGTGTGGCCTGACCAGAACTGAGTAGAGTGGGATAATTATCTCTCCTGGTGTTGATGTAGCCAAGTCTTGTATAGGCTTTCTTTGCTTCAGCAGCAAACTGTTCACTCACACTGAGCTGCTTGTCCACCAGGACCCCCAGATCCCTTTCCATAGAGCTGTTCCCTAGCCAGGTTGATCCCCAGCCTATTCTGCTCTCCTGGATTATGTTTTTCCATGTGCAGGACCTTATATTTGTCCTTATTGAACTTCATAAGATACTTGTTAGCCTAATTTTTCAGCCTGTCCAGGTCTTCCTGCGGGGTGGCTCTCCCTTCCAAAGTGTCCACTGCCTCACTTAGTTTGGTATCACTGACAAACTTCATCCAGGTACACTTGAACCCATTATCCAAACCACTGATGAAGATCCTAAACAGTGTTGGGCCCAGTTCCCTGGGGGACTCCACTTGTGAGGTTGCCAGGGTGAAAGGGGGCAATTTACCACCACCCTCCAGGTGTGGCCGGTCAGCCAATTGCCCACCCACCGCATGGATCACACATCCACACCATCACATACACATTTCTGTAGGAGGAGGCCATGGGAAACCATATCAAAAGCCTTGGATGTATCCAGGGAGACAGCGTTCACCACTGGCCCCACATCAACCTAGCAGCTTCATTTGTTGTAAGAGGCAATCAGTTTTGTCAAGCACAATTTTGTCCTTGGTCAATCTGTGCTGGCTTTTCCTAACCATGGGCTTCATTTGGCTTGTAACAGCCCCCAGGAAAATTTGTTCCATAGGTTTCCCAGGGACTGAAGTAAGATAGATGAGCTTATAATTTTTCTGGATGTTCTCTGAAGTCCTTGTAGATAGGAATGACATTAGCCTTCTTTTAGTCTTGGATGTCCCCCAAATTCCACAACTCAAAGATTATGGAGAGTGGCCTCACAGCTATATCAGCCAGCTTTCCTTGGCTGGAGACTGTCAGAGCACATCAATGTGTAGAGGTCAAGCTCCTGTAATAGTTCACATACCAACCTTTCCTTCACAGATAGTGGGTCTGTGTTTGCATCAGACAGGACTTTTTTCCCAAGGCTCGGTGCTAGTGAAAGGACATGGATGAAGAAAGTGCTGAGTACCTCTGCCTTTTCAGCAATGTTGGTGACTAATTCACCTCTTCTGTTAAACAACAGGCAAATAACTCCTTCTGCCTGTTTACATACTTGTCCTGGTTTCAGATGGCATAGAATTAATTTTCCTCCTAGTAGATGGCACAGTGTTGTGTTTTAAATTGGTATGAGAATAATGTCGATCACACCCTAATGTTTTAGTTCTTGCTAAGCTGCATTTGCCCTACATCAAAGACTTTCCAGTGCCCCATACTCTGACAGCAAGAAGAACCACAAGAGGCTGTGAGGGAGCTGACCGGAACTGGTCAAATGGATATTCCATATCAAAAAAAGGCCCTGCTCAGTACATGAACTGGGGAGGGGGGGTGGGAGTGGCTAGGAGGAAGTACTGGTGCTTTGGGGTGGACTGAGGTCAGTGGGTGGTAAGAAATCATTTTGGGTAATTTGTTGTTTTTCTTGGGTTTTGTTCCTCTCTCTTCTTGTTTTCATTTTATTATATTTCAATCATTAAACTTTTCTTATCTCAACACATGGGTTTTATCTTTGTTCTGATACTCCTCTCTGTTCCACTGGGGTGGGGTGTATGCATGGTACTTTGTTGTGGTCTAAGCCATGATAGTACCTAAAGAACTCTTGCAGTTTTTGACATCTCTGATAAATTTACACTTGAGCTGAGGTTTTGCTTTTCCAACTGCATCTCTGCACACCCTTGCAATGCCCTTGTGCTTACTTGGATGTAATCCTGAAGCCCAGAAGAAGGTTCACAGAGAACTGGACAAGGTGTTTGTTAAGTTTCCATTCCTCCTTTATCAAGATTGAAGAAGTTGAGATAGGAATGCACCATGTAGCCATTCTAAGGTATTGAGTAGCTAGAGGTGGCTTGGATGGGTGCTGGAAGATCTGCAGGAGAGAGTACTGAGAAGGTTTCCCAAGTGAAGGGTAGGGTTTTTCTAATATTTTTTTTTTTATGGTAAAGCACTTATAGACAGTCACCTATTTGCTGTTGTTTTGATCTTTTTTTTTTTCCCTTTTCTCCCCAGGAGGATACCAAGTATTGAATGGCACAAATACTCTTGTTATGATTTGTTCCCTATTGAGATTTTCCCTGACTTGGAGGAATTTAGTCATGAGCGATTCTTCCCTGAACATTGTAAGGAAAAGCACCTGTATGGTTTCCAAATACTTAATGTTGTTGATAGTTTGCATGCATCCATCACTTTGTAACAGACATTTCTGGCCTCACTAAAGGGTGATGTGAAGGATATTTCACCCCTGTTTTCCCTCAGTCTTACGATTGTTTCATGGTAGGCTTTTCATCTGAGTGTAGGTGTCATGGTGTCAGCAGCAGGGCTGCCACTGGGGTGGCCTCTCTGAAAAAAGGCTAGAGAGAACACAGTTCCTGCTGGCTCCATTCTGGACCCACTGCAGGACATAGCTGAGCTCAGCAGCCAAGCCAGTGGCACCTCTATGAAAAAGTATTTACAAGTGTACAAAAAAATGCTAAACAGACAGAGGAGTGTGGGGAGGGAAACAGCAGTGTAAACAGCAAGGAGAAGGAGGAGGAGAAGGAGGCAAGCTCCAGGCTCCAGAGCAGAGATTCCTCAGCAGTGTGTGAAGAAACCATGCTGGACAGGAGAAAAGAATAAGGAGGGAGCAGCAGAGAGGAACTTTTGTCTTTGTTTCTAACTTTCTCATTATCTGTTTTTAATTGTCTGTATATGAAACTGAATTTCCAAAGTTGGGTCTGTTTTGCCCATGTTGGTAACCAATAAGCAATCTTCCAGTCTCTTTTGGCCCATAAGCTTTTGCATCCTGTTGAGGGAGGGGAGTGAATGGGTGGGTGTGACTGCTGGCCAAGGCTAACCCACCACAGCTTCTAAGAGGCTGTACAGCTATGACTATGTTATGTGCAGGCACATAAATGTGGACAAAGAACTTCCTAGAGCAAATACTGATACGAAATCTTCCATGCTGCAAGAATGCAGGTAGCAGATTTGCAGTGCTGCGCGTCTGTGACCCACAAGCTTTTCCTGGTCTTAAACTGCCCTGTTTATTCATTCTCCATGACCTCTGCCTTACTTCATGTAGTGTGTTACATGCTGCAAAATGCTTTCTTTAAACTTGCTGGAGTTTAGCAAGGAGGAGGCACTGTGCAATCTAGACAAATCACAGAGAAGTGGGTGGAATCTTCAATTGTGACCTTGGATGAGTTGAGATCATCCAGCTTGGGAGTGCGTGCTTTCCTTGACACATTGATGAATAAATATAGGTGTGGTGCTTTGGTAGCTACTTAGTGTTAACTGTCTATTAGTTACACCAACATCACGGACACCTTATCAGAACTGCTTTACAACAGCAGTCTGTGTTCTGGGGCATGAGTGGTGGTCTTCGTTATTGTAAGTCGTATTGTTATCCTGGTAGGGAAGAGTATGACTTCTTAGGATGCAGGCTTTAGTATTCTGTTGGGGATAATTCATTCATGCAAAATGTCTTGTAGTGAAGGATCCCAAGTGACGGCTATGGAGCAAAGCAGTTGCTTCTGTACAGTGAACACTAGGTTGCAGAAACCAAGCAAGGCATGCTTGATGGAGGTGGCATCAAACCAATTGGTCTGTCTCTGAAAAACAGCTGTGGTCTCTGTCTCACAAATGCTGTTAATCTCCTTTACCTATTTGAGAAAGGGTCCACAGAAGGATCTGAAGCTGGAGTCTTCCCAAGGATTTGTTCTTGGAAGCCTAGATTTTGGGCATGAAGCTGTAGTAGCCTAGTCTGGGCATGAAATTTAGTATCAGGCCCTAAAATACCTCTCTGAGGACTGGGGAGAACTCTGAGCTCTCCAGCTTTCCAGCTGATGACATATTTTGAAATGGAGACATACTGTGTTATATTTTCTTTGTCTGGGTGATGGCTGTTGTGGACTACAAATAACCTGTTTATTTCAGAGTAGCTTTCTGCATAAAGGTTAATCATGTTGTGATGGTGTGTGTTTAGAAAAAGCGAAGCTCTTGCTAGGAAAGCCTTTCTTAAGAAAAAAACAGTTTTACAGAACGAGTTAACTTCTCTATTGACCCTCTGTTGCATCAGATCTGCTTTAGACTTGCTTTGCTTTGTTTTTGTTTTGTTTTGATTTATTCTTTTTTTTTCTTGCTGTTTGTAATGATTTTATTAGCTTTTCCTAGTGAAGAATACAGGCTGCATTCTAGGGACCAGCAGAAGCCTCTGTTGTCATTGTGTCTCTTGGCTGACACATCTGCCTAACAGATTGCTTGTCTTCTGTCAGCACAGGTAGATAGGCTTCCACTTAGGCAAGAGGCTGAATAAGAGCAGGTTTGCACTGTGTAAAAGCATTTATAAAAGTAAAGATTCACTAACCAGCGGAGTGCTCACAGAAGTCCAATACTGAACAAACAGCTCTCTGGGTAAAAAGGAAATGCTGATCACAATCTGGTAGAAAATTCATTTCCTACAGAACAACCTCCAAGTTTTGTTATGATTCCAAGTCTTGATGACAGAAATAGGCCTCAAATATGCTAGACCTCTCATTTATTGTTTCTTGTGTATGTACCTTCTATGTTTCATTTCAGTGTTTCTTGCTGCCTTTTATTAACATCGTCACCATTGCCAGTTGCTGGCAGGATGTTGCAATGTTACTTTGCAGTTTTCCCTACTTCTTTCCCAGTGCCTTTCCACCATTTCTTCTTGCTGTTTCACAGGTCTTTCTGGGTTTTTGGTGTTTGGGTTTTTTTCCTGTAGAAGGAGTAATCACAGTTAGAAGTACAGATTTTTGACTCAGAAGCACAAATAGTCACTTCATCTAATTATTGGTCCAACGAAGAAAACAAACTGCTAGACTTTTTGTAAATATGAGAGTATAATTATTCAACTGATCTCCATGTTAAAAAGACAAAAGGTGAGTCTCTTCGTCCTGTGTGCTTGCTTGCTTCCTTCCTAGGATGTCACCTCAACAAAAGAGGGGACTGATAATTGTGTAACTTGCCAACATGTTTGCAAGACTGGGTATATATCTGCTGCTTTCTGTCACAAACTGTTACAAACAACAGCAAGAGTAGCAAAGTTCATTTCCAGCTGTTTACTGTGCAGAAAGATAGAACAGTCAGCATTTATAAAAAGATAAAGTCTCTGCTGGGAGATTGCAAGAATAAAGTGCCAAAATTTATCCCCCTCTGATGCCAAGGATCATAAAAACTGTACTTAACTTCTGATGTTCTGAGTTTTCTGTTTGTGTTTTTTATCTTTAGCTGTTTTGTTTAGGCTGTTTGTTAATTTGCTAAAAATGCTTGTGCAATCAGTGCAGTCGTTTTTGGTACAAAGCAAAGAGGATAAATGTGACTATGGCCATAAATACCATTTGTGCTTTATTCGGGGGGTGAAGTTTTGTGAATTGGCTGTGAACCATGCTGCCTCTTACCAAAATTCTGTTTGACCAAAAGGTTTCTGAGCACCCACTTTGAGAAACAGATGGTCAGTAGCCCTGCAGCAGTGAGAAGAGACCCTGGATTCTACTGAGGCAGGAGGGGCAGCAGTGTATATGGTGGGTTTGGTACTGTGTCTGCCCAGGCACTTTGTAAGTTGAAGCATAGGTTGCTGGTGCTGCCAGTTGTTTTGCTGGCACCCTTTAGCCTGTGCCTGAGCATTCAACAGTGAGATCAGTAGAGGCCGTTTGAGCTGAGAAACATCAGTGTGCTTTGCAGCACTGCTGTTGATCAGGGGTCTTTATGGGCTTTGGTTTTTGTAAACCCTGGAAGCCATCAACCCTGCTGAAAAATGGTATTCTCCATCAGGCCCTTCAGTCCTCATGTTGGACACCACTGGACTAGTTCTCTATGGCAAAATGGTATTGAGCACCTGAGAACAGATTGAAAAAGATTATATTGAGAAAACCCACCTATCCCAAATCAGCAAAAAGGTGTTTTTTTCTCTTGATGGTGCTGTGTTTTTTCCTTCTGCAGTCTTCATGGGCCTTCAAAGAAGGCTCTCGCTCCTCAATTGGCTCCAGCCAAGTGAGGGCAGGAAAATAGCACCGCTCTCTCTGGCTTGCCTGCCACCAGGAAATGCTAGCAAACACCCCCTCCCTAAGAGTGTTTTTTAACTCTGTTTATTTTCCTGGCAAGAAGCTACGCCAGTGGCCTGTGGTGGCTCCGCCTCCAGCTCTTCTGGCCAACTTTTCCCCACTTGGCTGACTGCAACTGCAGTGCCCGGTACAGGCAGCGCCAGTTTCGCAGCAGGGATCAAGGCTCAGAGCCGGAGGCTGAGAGGTGACGATGGAGGTTGTGGAAGCATTCTCAGGGAGACCCCAGCTGTTGCCCTGGGGAGCTGGGGTGATTGCCCTGCTTCTGTCAGTTGTGACTGTGTGCTCCCTGCCCTCCCTGATGGAATACTGGAGGCGATGGCGGATGATGAACTCGATCCCGGGTATCAGCCCCTGCTATCCCGTGCTGGGAAATGCCCTGCTCTTAGAGCGGAAAGGAGAAGGTAATGCCAGCTCACACTGTAGCCCAGCTGTGAGGTCCTTGCACTGCCTGGGGCTTGCTGCAGGAGCCAGTGGTGATGAGATGCTTGTGTGGATGAGCTGTGGCTGGCTGGGGAAGGGGAGTGGGGTATCAGAGGATGTGCTGTTGCCTTTAGGTCTCTCTGGGCAATCTGCAGAGGGGAACAGTGTGAAGAGTGGGCAGTGAAGAGGAAAGGAGAGGAACTGCATAAATGTGGCATTATTACTGGTCTCAAAGACTAACGAGGTTAAATCTGACAGCAGCTGCTGCTGGGCTCAGACCGTTAAGTTGTTGGTAGGGTGGAGCATGAACACTGTGGAATGTGTTTTTGTGAGGGGGAGGCGTGCTGTGGGCTCTTTGTGTATGTTTTTTTGAGAGGGAGGAAGCGCTGCTTCACAAAGTTAAACACTATGTCCTCATGACTTTTTGCTGTGATCCAAACAACACTTGAAACAAGTACCTTCCTCCAAGCAAGCATGTGCAAGGGACTTAAGCATGCCAAGTTGCTTTTACCTGGCCTAACTTCCAGAATCATCTGTGACTTAGATTTATGTGTTAGATGCAAAATAACTTGCTGAGCATTTATAGTACAATTCTCAAAAGCAAATCTTTTTGTTCTTGAACTGATTAATGGGACCTTCTTTTTGCCAGGTGCATGAGAGTGCACTAATGTGCTAGATGTTCCCTTTCCATTTGGTACTAATTTTTTAACAGGAATTCATTTCTTAAGGAGTCTTTAAAAAAGAGCGTTGAAGAATGAGAATTGACTTAAGAGTCTTGAAAAATGAAAGTGTTGCTGAGTCTGCTGCCAGTGGCCCATACTCCTCTGCGTGTGTTTGTGATGCCTGTGTATGACAGTTCTGCTCTGTGCACGTGTGTTACTGGCTGTGCTGCTGTGTATGCTGCCAGAAGAGAGACTAATGGGTCTCAGTGGGAGCATGGTGAAGTCAGGTGTGAGTACAGCACTGGAACACAAATTGCCCAGTGCCGACCCATGCTGAGACACAGTACCTCAGTTCAAAAGGCACACTGTCATATCTTTCCTCTGCATCCAGTCCCATATCTAAGTACAAATATGAGACATCTGTGGTGGATGTGAGGGCAGGCAGATTTCCACAGTTGACTTTGGGGAGGCAGTAGGAGGATCACAGGATGTTTATATAAGCTGAACTGAGAGATGATTTTTTTTTTTGCTTTTTTTTTCTTATCCTCTTTTAAAAAATTCTCCTTATAAAATCCAAACCTAACCAAACTGGAACATTGCTCCTATCTCCAGAAAGCAATTTGATGTGAACTCTGATGTTTTGTGTAGTCCCTAATCTCATTCGTTAGCAGGAATCCCATAGCCCCCATGTTCAGCCATCCTGGTTCTTGTTTATTTATGTAAAAATGGGTGAAGTTTGTGGTTTATAATATTTTTCATTAAAGTATGACCAAAAAAATCTTTTGAAAAGGATAAGGTTCTATAGGAGAAAGGAAAATAACTTTTTCACATGATGGGAATTTTTTTTTTTATTGGTATTGCTAAACAATTGCTGGAAAGTGTGCTATTTAAATCATGGCAATGTTAGGAAAAATATTTTAAAAATAGCAAAATAATCTGCCACTGAATCATGTTAGATGAGGTGTCAGAACTTTTCGTAAGACTAGGGAAGGCTGTATTTGGGCATCTATTAGGAATCTATTATTTTTTTTCTTTGATGTGGGGACCTTTGAATTTTCAACTCTGCAGAGGCTTGTAGATGTGCCATTTGTTGTTTAAGTTTGTTTCTGAGAGGGCAAAGAAGTGTTTAATCCTTGAACATTCTGAGTGTGACCTCCACCTCTAATATTGCAGAATGAACCTGATTGTCCTCTGTGATGAGATAGTATCAAAGACCTTTTTAAATCAAATCAAACACCAGCTACTCTTCTTCCCTTGCCAACAGATTCCACTATCTCCCATGCTTTCTATATAGCTGAATTGGCAAGACATGGATGGGATAATTGTATAATAATGTGTGAGGAGAATTTGCTGGGTTGCTGAACTCACTGTTATGAAGTCCAACAGGCAGCTTGACAGCAGTGGTATCCCTCAGGTTGATTTGTGGCATAAGTGATGCTGTGAATCCGTGTCTGAAGAGATTAGGACACCCAAATTGTAAAATCCATAGGTGCAAAATATGCTGCTTGGTCACAGCAGCAGGTTAAAACTACAACAAAATCAAAATTACAAGGCATGTGGTGAAAAGAGTTCATTACAGAGGCCTTGCTTATTTTGTAAATACCCTTTATTGAAGCTCTACTCTGATTTTCTATTCCAGATTTTTTTAAACAGCTACAGACATATGCTGAAGAGTTCAGAAGTTGGCCATTGTTCAAACTTTGGATAGGACCACTGCCTGTCATGGTTTTGTATCACCCTGACAGTGTGGAGGTGAGAGTGCTGGTCTCCTGTCTGGTCTACTGTCATGCAGAGCAGTGTCCAACCTGTTAGTTTCTATTATCTCAGTGTAATTTTTTGTTAAAAGGGGCTTGGACTGATTTGCTTTGGGATGGTCCTCTGAGTTAGTGCTAAACAAAGGCGTTAAAGCAAAGGAGTGTAAAAAGGCCTAGTCAGAGAGGACTGGGGGGAATACTGAAGATGACCATCAAATGAAACCACCAAAGAAGCATCTCCTTTAGCTTTGTTTTCACGTGTGTGAAAGCTTCTGCTCCTAAGATCAGAACAAACAAGCAGATAGATGGGATCATTGAAATAAGGATAGAACATTATGAAATTCAGGTTGCAATGCTTGTGTATCTTTGACAGACTTCTGCATTAAAACTTGGTGGGTCTGTTTTGATGCCATGAAATGTAGTCATTAGTCTTGGTGCTGACAGTGATTTTCCTTGAACTAGTAAGACAATATTGTTTCTCTGTTGGAGTGTTTATGGAAGAAATTGTGAAAAAATCTCTCTCCATCTAACAAGTAATATTTTTTTCTCTCTATTTTTCTGACAGGTTATTCTGAACAGTTCAAAACATATAGAAAAATCATACCTGTACAAATTCCTGCATCCATGGCTGGGCACTGGACTTCTGACAAGGTATAATGTGTAATGAAATGCAGGTGCACTGCTGTCTTTTTGAAATTTGCACAGTATATATATGGTAAGAAGAGGTCTTGGTGGCAGGAGTGCTGTGTGTGTTCCTGAACAAAGAGATTGTGTGCATTGTTAGCTCAGCTGGTCGTACTGCAGACCAGTAGGATAGGCCTGAGGTTGGTGATGCTTTGGGGTAGGATCGGAGAGTATCTGCACCCTTTCCTTCATTTCATTCATGAAGTAGAGGATTGTGAGAAGTGAGGCTGGATAGGAGCATAAATCAGGAGTGGAGAGAGGGAGGAGCAGTAAAGGGTCTAAGGGTTTGGTGTCCTCCAGTCACGGAAGAGCAAAGGGAGGATCGGTCTGGATGATGCAGATATTCAAGAGTCAGAACAAGGTACCTTTGAGCCTCTTCTGAGTTTTTGAAAAAAGGTCAAGGTCCCCGTGTCAGTGGTTAACTTTGTTGCTTGTTTGGAGCCCTCAGAGGTGGACTCCTCATGCTTTATGATGGGACCATGGTATTGTAAAAGCCAGCTGTGATCATGTGGTATAGGAAGTGCAAGTTCATGAGGAGGATGTGGCATGCATTTTATCCTGAGTTTTGTTCATGGCCTTTAGGAAGGCAGTAAGTAATCAAGGCAATAAGTAAGCAATCTGCAGAGGTGAGGTCCATGGGCATGGTGTATCCTCACT
>WAAG01035520.1:6004-47665 GCA_013390105.1 Tichodroma muraria | reverse complement strand
ACTGGAAGGCCACAATGAGATCAAACCATCTTTATTTGTACAAGCCTGTGAAGAGGGATCTCCTCCTTTCCCCAGATGTTCCTGATGCACCCACACAGCAGTACCTTTGGGATGCAAGCCTGACTCCTGTACTGAAGGCACCTCCACTGTGCAGGAATCTTGTGAGCTTCTGGATGACAAGAGAAGCAATAATATAATTACATAATAACTAGGCAGAGTTACCTGAAATCAGAACAGACTCAAATCATGCAAGGAGCTGAACTCCTGCATATGCTGAAACCAGTGTGCTAAAATCAACTGTAAATTAAGATGCTGATGCTACAAAGTTTGAAACAGATTAATCAATTAGATCTCAAAGGTAAAATCTTTATTAGTCGAACGTGGCACAACAGTTGCTAAAGGAGAGAATGAGTCTCACCTCTTTTGAAGTGCTCTCATTCAGTTTAGAAGGGATATAAATCCTCTGCTATCAGGAAGAGGTTTAACCTCTGACTGGAGGGTTAGGGAAAGCTTCCTCTGCAAGTAGGTTATTTTGGTAACACCACACCAAGGGTAGTTTACCAGCGAGCTGCATGTGCCAAGTCAGCTCTTTCTACAGAGCTCGAGGCAGAATGTTAGGCCAGGTGGCCCCCAGCCTGATGGAACCATTGTGGGACAACTCTGTGTTGGTCAGAACAGACTTTTTAGCAAATGACACATGTGCAAAAGTCAGTACACGGAGATGAAGGGCTTGTACTATTTCTGGGAAAGCCCTGCACATCCCTGGGCTTTAGTTTCCCAAGCTGACAAAAGGGATAATGACATCTAATGAGTTGACTACATACACATATATGTGTGTGCATATATAAAAATTGTATGTTTGGGATCATTGTCATAGTCATAGTAACATAAGAAAGTATGTTTTTCCTTGGGAGTTTTAGGCTGTGTTCTGCCACTGAACAAAGATGTCAAGGTACTGACACTGCCCAGGTTCCTGCTTTTGCAGTTGCTCACAATACCTGAATTATGTGCTTGTCCTGTGTGACTGCACCCCGGGGGCAGTCCATTCTTCCTGCCAAAGGAGGGAGATGTTCCTCGAAGTAGGTGCCTCCAGCTGTAAAGTTGCTCAGACAATGTACAAAGGTAGCAGCAAGAACTTTATTGAGCAGGACATGAGATAAGGTACTGCAGGACTGATTATTCATTGCCCTGTCAGATGCCAGCAGCTGCACTAATTATTACTGAAATGCATTCAGATGGCAACATCTTTAAAGGATCTTTGACCTCAGAAACTGAGCAGCAGGGACTCTCTGTGCTCAGACATGCTGAAGGGCGCTCATTCTGGGCAAGACTCCGATGTAAGTGCAGCTGAGGTGTTTGTTAGTTAATTAAATTTATTTGGAGCATATAGAAAACACTTTGGAGTTGGCAAACAACGAAAAAAAGCATCTTCCTACAATTCTAACTCTTGTGTGCTTTATCTCTTCAGCCACTAATACCAAAGGGCACTCGGGTATCAATGGAAAATTGTGAGATGGCAGCCTGTCACAGTGCATTACTGGTTACATGCACATTGCTAGAACATCCTAAGACTTGTGGGAACACTGGAACATTTAGGACCACCAAGCAAATCTCAGCCTGTTCAGCCAATTGTTTCTATCAATTAGGTACAAAACACTCCCAAGCAGCACTTGCAAAAGGATTTAGGCTGCCCCTGGTAATAGCAGCACTTTACAATAAGAGAGTTGAACAAAACTTGAAATGAGGTTTTATTCCTTTACTTGTTTTTCCTTTTTACCCCTTTAGAAAAAGAAATCTACTTAAAGCTAAACAAGAATTCACCTTCAGAAACCCCCAGCTCCCCTCAACACATCTTCATTGTGCTCTCACTGCAAGGTAAAGCTAACTCTGAGTGACTTCTTGTCTCCCTCTTGGTAGGATATAAAAATAACTTCATGCTGCAGTATCTGGATGGCACAGCCAAGTTCAGGACCACATTGTGCTCAGTACTATTTGCCAAACAAATAGGAATCGAGATGCTGTTCCCACGGGGCCTGCCATATATATACACAAAGTCAAAGGGGATGAGGCAGTATTATCTCAGGCTTACAGCTGGGGGACTCCAATCCACAGGGATTATAGTAGCTTTCCCAAGGTCACATATAGGAAATCTATGGCAGAGCTGGGAAATGAAACCAGAGCTTCCAGGCACGGGCAAATACACCAGGCACAGGACAGTATCTAAAATGGAATGTTTCAACTCACATCTGTACAGGTTTCAGAAAGCTTCCAGGCCTGCTCAGAAACTACAGGAATAGCATCATTTGTGCACCAGTTACACTGAAATTGTGAATAAGACATGTCTCTTTGTAAGTATTACTGCATCTTTTCAGAGAGAGCACGTTTAAAGTTGGAATGCTGGGTGCCTTATGTGCTGCGTATTCCTAGAAAACCTGCTCCCCATTGCAGTGTGTGGCTGCTGCATGTACTGCTGCCCTCTCGTGTGGGCCTGCTGGGAACTGCAGCATTGGCACAGTTGAGGAGACCTGATTTATCTGGTGCCTGGCCCCGGCACAACCTTTCACCCCAGCCCTACAGCTAAAGAACATTGTTGCCTTTTTCATTTGTTCTGTCACTGTCTCCTCTACACTCATTTTGTGTGTGGCACAAGCGACATGACAATGGAGAATCCAGGTCACAGTCTTGGCAGCCACGCTGCAGATCTGCCGGGTCAAGGAAACGCTTAAGACAAGGTTGTAGCAACGAAATGCTGTCAAAGGTCAACTGGCACTCTGGGGTTTCCCTTCAGTGTGCCAGGAGGGCCAGTTCCACCTCATGAATCAAAGTTCACCTCAGGCTGATTTGGACTGCTAAAGCAAAATCATCTGTTCTGTGCACATAACATTTCATGAACAGCAGTTTGATACACACGATAAAAGTTGTGACAGCTGGTAATTTAGGGGAAGCTCCACAGGCAACCACAAAGAAGTTCCAGTTATTTCTGACTTAAAGGCTGGCCTGAATTTCATTTTAGCAATAGCTCCTGATGGTACTTCTGTGATACCATGTCACTGGCTCCAAAGCTGCATGACTCACTTTCCATCACACTGGCACTGGAAGGGACTTCAGGGCAAATACAAATCAGGTTAAAGGTGTTTTACTTGGTCTACATCTCACTCCCTTCCTTCCATCAATGTCTCTTTTTTTTTGTTGTTTTTTTGTTTCTGTTTTAACCAGAAGCCCTCCTGTTAGGCAGGTAATTATTAGCACGCATTTGTGTTGCATTGCATAAGGTGGGTTTTTTAAGCACCCTTTCCACAAGCCCAGCTGGAGCTCTTCTGAATACTTTTTCTTCAAACTTCTGCTCATTAAAAATAAATCATAGAAAACTTTCCTTCCCTACAACTTGGCCCAGGATTGAATATTAGATCATTTATGCTGCATTTTCCTACTAAGTCTTCCAATTACCAACCATCTTCCTCCTTCTGCAGAGGGGTAGAACAAGACAAAGCACGTAGCTGAAACAATAAACACAGTGTGGTGTAGTGGTATTTCACCTCCATCAGCTTCTAGATGTCTGAACAGAAGTGTGATGACACTGTGATGACATTCTCTCACTCTTCCAGAGATCCCTGTAGTCTTCCCACAGCCAGGGATTCAGATCCAAAAAGCCTCTAGAAATAAAATTTCAGATTGCATGGGGGAGAAGCTCCAGGGCTGCTTGTGTGGCAGCAAGGAGGGAGGAACGCACAGAGCTACCAGAAGTGGCATGAGGACACTGTCAGTGCCTGAGCTGCTCAGGAAAGTTTATCAGCTCTGATTGCATCAGTTCCTCGTTGCACTAGCAAATGCCAAAGAGGCTCCTTTCCAGTCGGCCCTGGACAGCACATAGAATCCACTGCAAAGGATGGGGAAAAAAATTCACAGCATATCCACCCAGAAAAAGGGAACAAAATAGACCAACTGATATTGTCTCCATATTTCAGGAGAGAGTTAATGATGAAGCAGTGGCTGACCCAGAAAATCTTCATTAACACTAGCTACAATATCAAAGGTAGCAAATATATAATTTTCAAGCAAGGTGATAATGGGGACCATTGCTCATTGTGCCCTACTTCAGACAGCAGACATCTTAGTTGAAACAATCATTAAAAATTTGGCTTATAAAGGAATACTACCTAGCTGACACAGACGTGACAAGCAGAAGAATTCAGTATGTCTTCTGAACGAAATGGATCATTGATCTGGTCTGGTTTTGCAACTCATTAGTGGTCCAGTTACACGGAGCTAGTTAGTGCTGCAGCAGCCACATACAAACACACCACTTTGTTCTTTAAAGGCCCAGCAAAAGATCAGAAACATCAGCTGTAGCCCTGGCTCTGCTGAGCACGCTGGAAAACCTTAGTTACCACAAAAGCCAGCCAGCTGACTGGCACAGGAGCAGGAAAGGGCACCTTTCAGAGCACAGGGCCTCCACAGCTTCCACAGCCCTGACAACGACAGTGCCACGTGCTAGGGCTTCAGTGGAGTTCATGGCATTGTCCTATTGCCAGTCAACAGTACCACTACTGTTAGCTCAGTTCTCCTCACATCTAATGAGATTAGGCTCCAGTTAGCTTAGGAAAATCCATTTGTTGGGACATTAGACTAAGGGCTGCATTTGGGTGGCTTAAATCACAAGTCTCCAGCTGTATCAAGCTCCTAGCCTTGATTAGCTCAAATGATCTCAAGCAAGCGTCACACCTTCTCTGGTCTCAGCATAGTAACTACACCCAAATCTGCCCTAAAAGGCCTTCTGCTCCTTGTTCAAAGATGAATTTCTTTCTGCTCCCTGAAGCATCAGGGCACCCTGCATTTGTTGTGGGAAGAATCTGTATATTCTGTACATTCAGTTCCCCTCTCTGATTACCTCCAAGTGAACCTCTGCCTCTTTAAGATATACTTCCCCTGAGTCACTGACCAGTCCTGTCATTTCAGGGTTACTGTTAATTTTAGTAACACTTGTTCAGCAGAAAACAAGCTCCTCTTCCCTCTCGCAGTGCCTGGGCTTTATCTGATTGAGATTACAGCACAGCTACAGTAAAGGATCTCTCGTCTGCCATAGAGGCCCCACACCAACCAGCTGTGTGTGTGTCCCACACCCCAAGGAAATTGCCATCTAGGAGAGCTCCTGTGGCCTAATGCGTGACACAGGGCCATTTCTGGCATTGTTTCAGCTGGACACACCAACCTTGGCCTTGGCCCTGCCTTCAGGCCCAGTGCTCTCTGACAGAGTCCGAGCAGCTCTGTCGTGAGACATGCGCGACATGAACGGTGCAATCCCAGCAAACCATGAACTGTAAAGACCCAAAGTTTCAGAGGGGAATTTATTGTATGGGTGCATATCCAATATTTTTTGTCAACCATTCATGATAATAATAAAAAATAGAAGCTTTTTAAATGACAAAAAATATAGTTACATATAATACAGATTTTCATCTTGCATTGAAGCGGAGCAGTAATAAAACGCTCACTTGTGTTTTCACAGTTTGTGTTGCTTCTCTAGGTTAAAGCATCAGCAACTCAAGTGTTCCAGTCAGAACCTCTAGTTAGCAGTTTATGGGATGATGGTGAGGGTGAACGCTCTCAGCATTCTGACACACTTCACAAGCACAGCAGGCACACTTGATCCATTTCAGAACTATTAAAATTTTCAGAGGTACCAGCTACACTTGAAGCATCCTTGCTGCAACTGAAAGGGTTTTGTACCGGAACACAGTTTTTAGGCCCCAGTCAGAAACAAATCTGTGGAACACTCAAGAATGTCCTTAAATCCAATCTGGTTCAAAGGGCTCCGAGTTGATCCTTTGAGACCCCCTTGTTCTGCCCTCACAAGCACCACATATGGGCACAAAGCTCTAACCAGTACATGGTCACATGTGTAAAGTGCTTGCAAGACCACAAAGGATTTAACATTCTTCAGCACTCCACTTAGAGACCTAAAGGAATTCACTGCATGCATACATTGGTATTTACTACACACACTTACACCCAGCCCCCAGTATTATTGCAATAATTCTTTGCCTGGTATAACAGCTCATACACCAAGTTTCACTTACTTAGTTTTCTACAAACAGAAAAAAAAACACCTCAAGAGAGCTAGAACAGCTTTCAATCAGTCACTATATTGGCATTGAAAGCTTTATTTTGAAAACTTTAAGCAGCAATACTGAATAAATAGACAGAATGATTGTTTTGTCATTTCCATACAACTGATGGCCTTCATCCAAAACATTAAAATACTGAAATACTGTAGCAAATAGAATAAACATGCATATTTCAATGTTCTAAAAAAAAAAAAAAAATCAACCCCAAAACAAACAAACAACAACCAAAAAAACCCCACAAAAAAGGTGGTGTAATATAAAAGTAACACTTTGACTTTTTTTTTTAATACAGTACAGATCATTAGAGACTATTTTCTGGAAAAAAAATCTGAATGCAGTTTTGTTATTTACATGTATCATTAAGGCCCAATTCACTCAAGTTAATGCACATCAGGAATTTATATGCTTCAAGGTAACTCACTAAAAATTACAAGATCGATGTTTCTTGGCTCATACTCATATGATCTCAGTTCACTAAAAGAATGCAATACTCTTCACGCTAAAAACAAGGCAATTGCTGCCCCAAGAGGAGATTTTTATTTCACTAAAGGATCTTTTACCCTCTTACCTCATATGTTTGCATATTGCTAATGCTAGTAGTGGTAGCTCTCTTCTTCAAGAACTTCCTCCAAACTCGCCAGGGTTTAGAAAAGCAAGCAATCTCAAAGCCAACATACCATTTCCAGAAGCAATTCAGGCACTTGGGAACCTAAGTCCCACTGAAAGATACTGGAAGCTGACTTTTCAGAGTGGGACTTGGTTTCTCCCTTGCTCAGGCTTTCAGACTGTTTACCTCAGCCTTAACCCACTGGCTTTTCAGATGGTCGCTCCCCTCTTTTCCCCTAACAACACAGCATCTCCAGCAAAAATAGACTGTATCCTCATGGATGAGAGAGGTAACACAGTTAATTTCCTTTAGTAATAAATTACAGGAGTTCTCCATATAAATTCCCTGTGCACTGGAAAATAGTGCTCGTGTATTCAAACTATTTAATGCAAGCAAAAAACCCCATTTTTATCATGCTGCCCAGTAAATAATATGGCACTTGTTAAAATTAGTTTGTGTAGCTTCCTTTCTGCTAATGCCCCAGGAGTTTTGAAACACTTCTGAAAATTGACTTTTTGTACAGTTGTAAAGAAAGAGTGAGTTTCCGCAGCTGATCAGAAGCAAAACTCTAAATGCCATAGTGTGAGGAATTTTTCTAACTGTTACACATGGGTCAATTCACATTTAATGCAAGGGCATGCCATTTCCTTTTGGTTTATTTACAGAGAGGGTGAAGATGCTATGGAACTTCAGCCTGGGTGAAATTCAGTAAGCAAGAGAAGTATGGTGGGGGCAGGGCAATTTGTCAGTGTCTCACAACTGGCAGGTCTGGATACCAAAGCCTCTCCTCGGCCACAGGAGTGGCTGAAGCTGCAAACATTTTTCAGATCACCCTGACATGTGCCAAAGCCCTGGCAAGGAGGGTCTGCTCAGGGGTGCTGCAGTGGTCACTCCGGAGCCAGCTCCAGGCTGGCCACTGGGCCCAACAGCTGCTGCAGTCGGCAGGTGCTGCTTTTGAACTCAAACAGCAAATTCCTCCCTTGATTCTACGACAAAGTTGTAATTCAAACCCTCCAAAGCTGCTCTTACTCTTCCTTTTAATCCTTTTCCTCCTCCCTTCGCCTTACAGAGTAACCTGGTCGAGAAAGAGCAGGTTTTACGGTGCGAGACCCCATTTCAGCTCCAACTGACATCTGTGGGAGATGGACCAGTCACAGAATATGACAAAATCATTAGCTGGGGTAAATATGCTGATCTGCCTTAAAAATACTTCATCTCAGGACAGGACTGTTTCCCCCCACCCCCATGCAGCATAATTTGGGCCAGACTTTGCAAGGTGCTGAGTGCCTCAGTTCTCTAACATCAAGAGGTGCTGAAGATGCAAGAAATCCACTGGAGAGGGCCATTTCATTTCTGTAAATTGAACCCAGAATGTAAGGCATATATGCTCAAGTACCTTGGACAGATATTGTCCCCAAACAATGTATACTTTACTCTTTTATATATATATATATATATATACACACATTCTTTCTTTTTTTTTTTAATACAAATTTATGGGCACAGTAAACATGAGCACAGAATTGTGATAAACTAACAGTAAAATTGGTGAGCACTGCAAAGGTTCCTCAGGTAGGAATATCTCATTTTCCAGTCTGCTCACAAGGGAAGATGGGAAAAAAAGCAAAACAAAAGAACCAAAAAACCTGATAAGTTAAACAGTAAAAATTCAGAGTCCATCTGGAAAGGTCCTTTATATATTCACAGCCTTATCAGTTGCTGTTAGTCTAAATACAGCAGCATTTTTAGAATATATGATGCCATTAATAAATGAAAAGGAAAAAAAAAATGCATTGAATACTCAAGAATCCTTCATCTTCTGCTATATCTCTTCAAACTTCCATTTGTCATGAAGCTCCTTTTTTATAAAAGGAGACTTAAATTAACATTTATCTGCACATCAGTGAATCAACACAAGAGGATGCTAGGAGTTAAGAATTTTTCTATGGCTAAGAGCTTGGAGTTTCCTAGCAGTGGTAAAATCCTGACCCTGCCAAGGAGGAAATCAGGAGCCCAAGCCTGCAGCACTGCAGTGAGGGCACAGTGTCCCCCCTTGTGCCCAGGGATCTCCAAGGTGAGGATGATGCTGTGAGTTGCTGTTCAAACAGGAAATCCAAACCAGGGAAGGCCCATCCCTTCCCTAACTCATCCATGAGGCCAGCCCCCAATATTTACAGTGTGTCCCACTGATGCCAGTCCCTTTGTCCACAAACCTGGTGTCCCCTGCAGCAATCTCACTTCAGGGCCTGCAACCAATTTGGGAGTGGCTACTTTCTGCAGGAAACCCTTCTTGTCTAATTCTTTCTTAGCTTTGATTGCATTAGAGCAACATCAAGGTGTGATAATGTTCTCTTTTTCACATGTTTTGTGAAAAATGACCACCAAATGTGTGAATTTTCTTCTTGGAAGCTTTACATTCTGTGACTGTCTTTCAAAGGGACCTAATGTCTCCACCAGGGAGCTGAATGAAAACCTGGCCTCACTACATCAATAAGAACTCTGCTACTGACTTCATGGGACTCTGCCAGGTTTCTTCCCTTCGCAAAACTTGAGTGGATTCTGGAAGGCTGGAAGTGGATACTCATTTGTGCCGTGTCTTTCTTCCCCCCCAACAGTAAGATTTATAACAGAACAAGAACACTGTAATGGCTAGTGGAAAAAATGAAGTACAAAATCACACACAGTGAAAGCCTCCTACTCTCTTTTGGTAAGATATATGAAGACAACTTCTTACATTGTTCTTTTCTCAAAAGGCATATACAATGTGGCAAAATATTTCAAATATACATTCTATATAATAAAATATCATCTAACTAGTGCATCCTCAATCATATGCTGGAAATATTTTCACCAAGCCAAGGTTTAAAATCCATAAATCTTTTGAAACTAGGTGCTTCATTCAAGGCAGATACAACAGCAAGTAAATCCCACAAGCTCACTTTTCAAGCCTTAAAAGGTAGCAATGGATGGAACATGACATATGATGACCCACAACAGAAATGAACAAAGTTAGTGGTGAGAAACCACTGCAATGGTTCAGCACCCCTCAGAACTCTGCATTGCAGGTTGCTGTACTTGATCAGATGGGGGATGTTGGTACACACAAATTAAAGTCACCTCGTCAGACTGACACACAGCCATACGTGATAATTCACAAGTTAAAAATAAAAATATAAAAGGTCAACATTCACAGGTCCATTGATTAAAGGGAATAAATTAAACCTCAGATAAGTTGCATACACGGTTTCCTTCACCCTCAGTCTTCCATTTATGCCTATACAAGGAACAATACTTTCCCAAACACTTCTGAAGTGGCAAAAACTATGAAGGTTTTTGCACTCAACCTGTGTTGACAGCAAGGTCATCCTTGCCAATTATGAATCGAGACAGTTCCTTGTCTCTTTAGCATCAGTGCACAGGGTATGGCTCCAAGTGGTGTTGGAGGAAGAAGAAAAAATAACTCGGTGGTGTAACAAAAAACCAAGACAAACTTCTTCCATTCATCATTGGCAGAATAAAACAAAGTGTATCTTGTCCAGGGTACCTTGCTAGGTCCTCTCTAGAAGAGGTATGTACTGTCATACATAAATGCCCTCCGGGTTGAAACCAGATGACAGGGGGTTCTGTAGGATCCGAAGGTTACTGGGGAGCTGCCTCGATGAGCCAGGGCGCTTCAGTGACCCAGATTGAAAGGTTGGCTCTGCATGAGAAAAAGGGCAATTAGAAAAGTCATCAGCAGAGGTGTACCCCTCCTCCTCCTTAATGCAATACTGAAAAACTAATTCCACATATAACAAACTACTGAAGTGCCTGGCTAGGAAGTGAGGAGATCTAAAGTGCACACTTCCTACTCATTTCAAAACAGAATGAAACCCCCACAAAAGAACTACACACCCATGAGAAACATGTACACAGACACACACACACACACACTCTTATATGGTGATGTGCAGAAAGAGCTTGAGCCTATAACACAACTGAAAGCTTCAGCTTCCTGCCCACTTAAAATTTGAGTTCATGCAAGTGATGCATTTGAAGGCCTGGTTGTCTTTTCTTCTCTCCCCACCCCCTTGCCCTCCAGTGCCTTTTGGTTATAAAGTTTTCTGAGCAGAGGGACAGACCCAACACAGGAGAACGCTGAAACAAAGAGCCCCTCGGAAGCAGAGTGCTGGAAAAAGCACACAACCGTGCTGGTGCTGCAGCTCTGACACGCATTCAAAACGTTCCGTGGTTCTGCCCGAGAAATTCTGAATCCAGATGTGGGCACGTGCAAGATGCACTGATCTCACTGGGGGCAAAGTCAATTCACACCCGCCGTAACAGCCATCTGTGCAGGACTTCTGCATGGCTGGCAGCCCGGCTGGGTTGGCTCCTATTCCTGTTGCGGCTGCTGTCTGGGATTTCTTGGGATCCAGACACATTCCTTTTTGTGCTTTGAAACATCCCCACCAGAAGAGGAAGAACCCAGACAAACAGCAATGTCAGATGTACAATCACGTTCCATGCTGGCAGCCAGCCGTGGCGGCCGCTCTTGAAAGCTGCAGGCTTAATGCGTTGCTGATGGGACAAACGCATGCCCGAGCACAGTGGGAGAGAAGTTCTCCACACACTGCTCTTTATTTAGAGCCTGCTAAACCCTTGGAATGAAAAGAAGTACTCGACAATGCGCTCTCACAGTGTTTTGCTAATGTCTTCGCTAAGAGAGCATTCACTTCACGTAGGAGTGCCAGCATTGAGCGGCAGTAAAGGCACTGCCCGCCCCTTCCCTTCCTTCCCTCCCTCCCAAAGCATTCCGAGGGCTGCACCTCTCTCGAGCTCCACATGTGGGGCCTCCACCTCCACGGGGTCTGCCGGCAGCACTGTCACCTTGGTTCCCGTTTGCTGGATGAACTGCTGCAGGTTCACCTGGCGCAGCTCCTTGGTCAGTTGCTCCAGTTCTTGTTCCCTGTCCTGCCAGGAAACAAAACAACTGCTGTTTCAAATGTAAGCAGCATTTTATGACCATATTTACAGCTGGGCAACTAACGCTTCTCCTTTTGATGAGAAAGCCTCCAATTTTTAAAGCTCAAATGCAAATCAAAGTGTTGAAAGGTATTAGTCAACACTCACTAGCACCTACTAGAATCACAGAATCAATTAGGTTGGAAAAGACCTCTGAGATCATTAAGTCCAACCCATGACTCTAATTGGGTTTTTTCTTAATGTGTTTTATTTTCATATTGCTTCTTGGATGACTAGCAGCTGTTTCTCATACCGCCTGATTAAAACTTCGGCACTTCAGCAAATAAAGATAACAGTGCAAATGCCAAATAAATAATCAACTGAGCGGCACCAAGTCTTACTTCTTCTGTCCAGCATGGCTTGGGCAGCTCATTTAATTCTTCTGATCTTAAAAGGAATAAAATTCTTTTCTCTTATTGTTCTGTGCATTTTCTATTTAAACTTTTTTTTGGCCAGAACCTTCTCACTCTGCGAGGTGTTTGTGCAATGAAACCAAAGCCTGGCTGGTTCCCTACCCCTTCAAAGCACAGATGATCATTTAGGATCTTTCTCTGTACTTCTGTCATGATATGCAAAACTTACAGCTCTGATAGATTACAACAGTCTTGGACTATTATTATTCCCACACACAGAGGTTGAGCTGCTTTAGCAGGTATCTTTAACTTTAGGTATGCAACAAAATATTTGTCTATTTCCTCCCTCCCAAAGCTCCATAATGCAGAGCTCGGCTTATTTTCTTGTGGACTTCCAGATTTGTGCACCTTTAGGTTTAGAACAAAACTGGAAGATCTGAACTGAATGGGAACCTTCCCAAGAAAACCTAGACTATGAAAAAAATCAAGCCAGAAATATTTTGAACTCCATCATAGCCTCAGTAAATGTTACTGAGGATAGATAAAGCACATAAAGAGGACTTGAAGCTTTCCATCAGTGCAAATCCTTAAGTGTAGCATGTCTGGAAACTTAGCATAGATGAACACGGCCAAAACTGCTTACAGTTTTCATCCATTTTGCTTTGGATGAAAAGATTACTTTTTCCCCCCTCACCATCTAGCAAAAACAGCTCATACTGACATGGTTCTAAGGTAGGAGCAAGGATACAAAATCCCTTTACATTTTCACAGTTGGAATCACCTTAATGCCACTGCAGTGCTGCAGAATATACTAACTGTGAATCACTCCAACTGATGCGTGGTGCCCTAGGACTATTTTACGTGGCACATAAAAAACCCAGGAGCTCCAATCTTTCCTCCACCTCATCCAGCTAGCAGCTGGAGTTCCTTTATTCTTTCATGCTCTATCAAGTTCCAGGTGATATCATTAACTTTTGCAAGGAAACAGGGACTGGATTCTCTTTTGACACATGTGCCACAAATGACTGAGGCGTAGAGAAGATAAAATCCTGAACACCAGCAAGTCAGCCAAGAAAAGAGGGATGCTGTTGTTTAAAACCAAAGCCTTGTAAGGTTGCAGGAACTTTAGCTCTGTACCTTTCCAGGTGCTGCTTTTGGACTGTTCTTTGTAATTCATCTCTTTTGGTGGCAGACAAACTTAACAAAGATCAAAAATTTATTCTCAGAAAAAGCTACGATGGCGCAAATTACCGCTTTCCTTCTCAGACAGTTTGAATGCGCAAGTTAAACACAAGCGAAATAAAAACTGTCTGCTCTTCAAAAAAAAAAAAAAATCCCACAAACTGAAATGTGATTTGAAAATGAAAGCAACACATTCCCCCTTTTACCCTGATTCACTTTGGAAACTTTGTGTTGTCTTTCATGGGCTTCAGACTTGTGTAAGAGAAATTAGTCACAGCCTTTTATTTTCTCTAGCTATGGATAAAAAGACAGTCTTACCTGTAATCGCTTGGTAGCTTGGCCCAAAGACCTTTCTACCGCTTTAATGCCATTTTCCAATCTCAGACTCTGCTGGCCCTGAATATCAATTTCTCCCTTCACCTTCTCAATCTTTTCCTTGACTTCTTCTTCATTCACTTGGGACTCTTGAACTTCCCGTTGCAGCTTCTCTGCTTCGAGGCCACTCTCCATGTTGTGGATCTGAGACACGTAGTCCTTGAGCTTGCTCTCGCACTCCAGGATCCTCTGCCTCATCTCCTGCAGCTGCTCCATCAGCTGCTTCTCATTCTCCTGTTCAATCTGTAGCTCGTTTTCCCAGAACTCTTCCTCTTCAATCTCCACTTCATTCCGTTTGATCTTCTGCTCCAGTTTGAGGATTTCTTCTTCCAGGCTGGCGTTGTACTTTTGCTCCCAGTAGCGGATCTCGGCTTCGTTGGACTCCAGCTGCTTCTCGATGCACTGAAGCTTCTCTGTCTGGAGGTGGATCAGTTTCTTCAACTCGTCCGCTGTTGTTTTACAGTTGTTGAGCACCTTTTGCTTGAACTCGGATTCCTTGCTCTTCCCGAAGATGTCCATTAGCCCCTTGGCGCCACCAGTGAAGGTGAGGGATTTCCTTTTCGGCTCCCTCCTCTTCATGGCCTTGTCCCCGGGCGGCCTCAGCTTGGCCAGGGGCGGCAAGCTCTGCCGGTACAGAGTCCTCTCGGGGATGCGCGCCACGCTGTCCGACGTGGGCCGCTCGCTCAGGGAGGGCCCGGTGCGCCGCAGGATCAGCTGCACGTCGCTGGCGTACTGTCCCCACTTGTTGAGGGACACGATGGGGTTCTCGTGCGGCGCCAGGTGCCGCTCCGTGTCCCGCCACTTCTCGATCAGCGTGTAGCGCCCGGTGCGCCCTGCAAGGGAGCACAGCGTCAGCGCGGCCGCGGGGGGGCGCCGCCGCGCCGCCCGTGAGGGACGGCACCGGGACACGGGGACACGGCGGGACAGCACCGGGACAGGACCGGGACACGGCGGGACAGCACCGGGACAGGACCGGGACAGGACCNGGGCGCCGCCGCGCCGCCCGTGAGGGACAGGACCGGGACACGGGGACACGGCGGGACAGCACCGGGACAGGACCGGGACACGGGGACACGGCGGGACAGCACCGGGACAGGACCCTCCCGCCCCCCACAGGCTGTTTGAGCGCACCTGCCCCTGTCGCACGCTTCCTCACTCACGGTGCCCGCACATCACCGAGCTCGCCTCTAAACCCTCCCCGCGCAGGGCGGGAGCGGCAGCAGTGAAGGATTGACACGGTGAGAACCGGCGGAACTGCGCAACGCCGGGGCTGCCGGCAGGCTGGGAGGGACTGAGATTCACGGAATCGCACAAGGCTTTGGGCTGCAATGGACCTGAAGATCATCCAGTTCCAACCCACTGCTACGGGCAGGGACACCTTGCACTATCCCAGGTTGCTCAGAGCCCCATCCAGCCTGGCCTTGGACACTTGCATGGATCCAGGGGCAGCCACAGCTTCTCTGGGCAACCTGTGCCAGGGCCTCAGCACCCTCATAGAGAAGAATAAATCAAGTGACCCGGCAGTGTTGGTAACCACCACATAAATACACCCAATGCAAATCTCTAGACCAAGAAAACAAGAACAGGAGTCTCAGGTCTTTCATACAGCCATAAAGAAACATCAAATGTGGAGGCAGTGTGTTTGCTGTTGAATTTTCATCAGTCAGAGGCAGCTGTTAATGACTGACAGAGCCTCAGTTCCCCTGTTCGCTCAGACACTGGTCCAGCTTGGGCCACAGCCTGTGATGCCCGTGGCAGCGCTGCTGATGTGACAAACCTTCACTGAGGAGAGCACAGGGACAAGAGCAGAAGGGGCTGCCTAATCTGCAAACGAGCAATCAGGCTCCCTGCACAATCTCATCCTCTGTAACAGCGGCTCCCACATCCCCACCGGGGTAACCCAGCCTTGAGGAAGAAGAAGCAGCTCGAGTCCTTTGGTAAGTGTCGAGTTTTTCTGAGTGCTCTATTGACAATACAACTTATGTTCGTGGCTTCATTTGTGTTCTTATCAAACACACTTAAATTCAGCTCAGCAGTCTTCCTCCTCCACACCCCTTATGGGACATTTTTCTAAGCACTCTCACCACTCTGAAATACTCCCACTGCAGAAGTTCCCCCTATCAAAGTAACCTCACTTAAAAGCCACAACATTATTTACAAAAAGATGGGAAAGATCAACTGCTTTTAAAGCATTTGATGCTAATGAATTTCTGAACAGCTCCACAATTGCCATTAACCTTAAAAACATCATTAGCTACTTTAATGCATTACCTACATTCATTTTCATAAGAAATGATCATTCAAATGATTTATTTCAGCACATAAAAGCCTGAAATACCCACCATATATGCAACTACAGAGGGAAGGAGTTGGAAGAAATGTAGTTATCAGTGGTAATGCATTCAATGTGTTCTCTTAGCTTATACTACCTGGCCAATCATCACTTTTCTCAAAAGGACAGAAATACCTTAATCTCGGGCTGGAGATTACCCCTGACCGCCAGTCACAACACTCACATGGACTCCTCACTTGAAATTTGTAAGAAACAAGCTGCACTGTGGTGATTAACAAACCATGCACTCCTCTGAAATCAGACACTGCCTTCTAAAGAGCTCCCTGAGCTACAACCACTGCATTGGAAATGTTCCTCTACTCTCTCACAATTAGCTCCCAAAGCAAAGAATAAGAACAGAAATTGTCTGCAGAGACACCACCTGGAGAACAGGCAGCTTTGGCTCGTGGCTCATCCCAGAGGGATTGGCTGGCCCAGTCAGAGACCAAAATGTCCATGTTTACTTCCAAGTTAGGAGTGAGGGCTGAGAGATTTGGCTGATGGAAGTCAGCAAAACAAGGCAGGCAGCATGAGAACATCAATCCACCACCCCAAATGCTGTATAAATAAATCACTCTGGGTAGGGACTGGGGGGAAAAAAGTGGGGGGAAAAAACCCCCAAACCTATCAGCATACTAACACGCTTGGCTAACACTCTCAGAAAGAAATTTAACGCTTATTCTAATAAAGGTTTTCAAAATCAAGTTTATAAAGGTATATGGTATTAAATGAGAGATTTTTGCTAACTCACAATATTGCTAATTGATCCATGAAGTTTTATAGTTTGTAGTAGGCATTGGTGTTGTTACAGGAAAAATAAACATACTACTGTTTTGCCACAGCATGCAAACAATAAATCCTGGAGAAGAAAAATTAAGTAAAAACATACCCCAGGACAAAGGCTGCACTTCACTGCTCTGTTTTGTTCACCTTAGAAGCTTCCGGCTTGTAAATCATGGTTGTGCTACTAATGTTCTTGTTGTTTCAGAAAGTCAAGTTCAAAGAAGTCCTGAAATTGCAAACTGGAGTAGGTACCACCAGGGGAGCAGAGTGCAGTTTCTATTCACTCCGCTATTAAATTCATTACTTAAAAGAAATGTTAACAGGAGACAAAAGTAAAAAAAAGAACAGAAAAAAAGAGGGAGGAGGAGAATAAAGCTCTAACAACCTTGACCAAAAGTGAATTAAAGAATTGAGCACAGACTTGCCAAGAACTATTTTTGTCTTAACTTAGGGTTCCAAATCAACACGCAGCCCTAAATAATGAGCTCAGCACTCAAGATCCACATAAAAGCAAGTGTTTTGTAGAAGTAATACTTGTACAGTTCAACAACCACACCTGGAGCTCAGGACTGCTCTAAAACAAAGCTGTTCTCTTCCAAGATCATTACCCAGGTCTAGTGCTCAGCCTGTGCATGACGCAAATTAACAATACCCAGACAACCACAACTGTGATGTTTGCCTGCATTAGAGGGGATTAATTCACAAATGAAAGGATGAATGAGTTAATTCAGAACTAATGACAGAGTATTTCAGAACACAGGCGTCCCTGTAGCAAACTGCTGGTTTTGATGTGCAGCCACCACTGACAAGGAGAAAGCAGCTTGCCCAGATTGTTGACAAGGAACAGTTTGACACCTGCATGCTGCTTCTTGCCCTGTGTGTTGTCCACAAGCTTCTGGACACAAAAAGCACCTGGCAGAACTCAGCCCACCTTCATTCACGCAACCTTATTATTTTAAAAATTAAGTTACAGTTGCATTCAGGTGATGGCCATGTATCAGCAATGTATGGCATTCCTTAAATTACAGTGTGTTTCTCCCAGCTGAATATTGTGTTGAATCCCACACAGTATTTGGCATTATCTCCAGGGAGGTTCAGTGACCAGTTCAGCAGTGAATCCCCCTAAAACTTTTGAAATATAATTTTCATTTAAATGCAACTAGGACATATTGGATTTTTTTTTTTTTTTAATACTTCTATCAAAGCCTTGTACTGATGGGAATAGTAAAGAAAACCATCCAGACAGGCCCAAAAAAAACCAAGCAATGCTGTTTTCTGTGGTATCCTCTCCAGAAAAAAGGAATTCAAGGACTGGAGAAAGCACAGAATCTCCGCATCCTATTTCAGGTCCAGCTGCTTCATGGGCAGCAGGGTAAAGGCGGTTCTGCTTCACTCTGCTGAGACCCCCCTGCAGGGCTGCCTTCAGCCCTGGGATCCCAGCACAGGAAGGACAGGGAGCTGCTGGAGCCAGGCCAGAGCAGGAACACCAAGGGGATCAGAGGGATGGAGCAGCTCTGCTGGGAGGAAAGGCTGAGGGAATTGGGATTGTTCAGCCTGGAGAAGGGAAGGCTTTGGGGTGACCTCATTGTGGCCTTGCAGTGCCTGAAGGGAGCCACAGGAAAGATGGAGAGAGACTCTTGACAAGGGCCTGGAGTGACAGGAGAGGGGCAATGGCTTCACACTGAGAGAGAGGAGCTTTAGATGGGATATGAGGCAGAAATTGTTCCCTGTGAGGGTGCTGAGGCCCTGGCACAGGTTTTCCAGAGAAGATGTGGCTGCCCTTGGATCCCTGGAAGTGTCCAAGGCTGGATGAGGCTCTGAGCAAGCTGGAATGGTGGCAGGTGTCCCTGCCCATGGCAGGGGGCTGAGATGGGATGATCTCTAGGGTCCCTTCCAACACAGGCCATTCTCTATTCTGATTACTACATTGTCCCCAGAATGGGGACCCTACACCTACCATATGGTATTACCATCTCAAAACAATCACCAAGAACTTTTATCTGTTTTGCAGACAGCAAATGAAAAGCAGTAACAGAAGCATAGATATTTAAATCCCTAAAGCACACTGCATCTGCACAAAGGGCAGTGCCAAGGTTAAGAGTTTACGTTTCCACCTACAGCTCCCTTAGCACACAAACTTAGCATAGGTTCTATTAATACAAGAACACCTTCAAAAGAATAATTTATTTCAAAATTGAGAAAGGCATCCAAAAAGGAAATATATGGACTCCAGAATGCTGATGTTCTGACAGCCTGAAAATAGCTGTCATGAATGGTTTGAACCTGGATTTCCTGTGACATTAAATGACAAACTGCACTCAGTGTCCTAGATCTGGCTCTGCTGCACAGCCAAACACGAGCTCTGGACTCAAGTGCCCATGCCATGTGCCCAGCCACTGTAGTCTTAACTTGGGAATGATGTAATTTGCTAATTTAAACACAGATTCCATCACAATGAACAGTGATTAAACTAATGAAATATAGGTACAAGGTAATGAATATTTTTTTTAGACTCTCAAGAGGCAGATTTTTAAATTATACTCCATGAAGGTAGTAGGACAACATTACTCACTTTAAGCTCCTCTATATGCTTTAATATTTGCAGCTGACAAAGTAGTCAGAGCAACCATTTCTGCTGCCAAAAGTGAAAATGAAACTCCGAAGGAAAGCAGCAGTAGCAACGCTCTTGGCAGGACTGTAACCCGAGAGGTCATCAATTCACTTTTTCAGGACAGAAATGATTCATCCCATTACTCCCACCCAAAAGTCCATCATGCTCTACAGGCAAAGTATTTCAGGCACTACATTTGTTTTGCTATGCAGGTAGTATTATACACCATGAAAAAAACCTATCTGTGCCTTATCTTTCCCACCAGGCTACAAATGTTAATGCCAAGCATCAAGCAAGATCCATCTTTCCATTACATGTCTCCCATGCTTCAGAGCCAGGACCTACAGCACTGAGTCAGTGCAAGCAGGTGACTCATTGCCCTGGTCTCACATCATTTCTGGGAAAAGTGGTGGGATGAGCAGGTCTTCGTCACCAGAGGTCACAGAATCATTTAGGATGGAAAAGACCTCCAAGATCACCAACCTCAAGCTGTGCCTGATGCCCACCTTGCCACCCAGCCCAGAGCACTGAGTGCCACATCCAGTCATTCCCTGCACATCTCCAGGGATGGGGACTCCAAACCTCCCTGGGCAGCCCCTTCCAATGCTGAACAAACTTTTCCATGAAGAAACTCCTGCTGATATCCAACCTGACACAGCTTGAGGCCAATCCCTCTTGTCCTGTCCCTTGTTCCCTGGTAGCAGAGCCCGACTTCGCCTGGCTTCCCCCTCCTGTCAGGGGGTTGTGCAGAGCCAGAAGGTCTCCTCTGAACCTTTTTTCCAGGCTGAGCCCTCACAGCTCCTTCAGCCACTCCTCACAGGACTTGCTCTCAAATCCTTCAACACAGTCTTGCTCCCAGTTTCTCCTCTTTCCCTGAGACCACCAGGATGCACTCAGTGCCAGGGAAGTTCCCTGGCAGGCACATTCCTAGGTCCCATTTTCCCCAGGGGTCCCATCACCTCTGCTCCACAGAAGCTGTGCCAAGAGCCTGCCCTGCAAGGTGGCACTCTGGACAGTCTTGAAAAAAAAATAAAGGTAAAAAAGAAAATCTGCACCTAAGAAAGAAGTTTTAAGACAGCCACACTAAAAAGGAAGTTGCACTAGTCTCAGTCTTGAGCTGAATCTGAATGAGCACTCCAGACTTATCACAGTGCATAAGAAGAATAAACACACTGTCACCTGTCTGCACACAGGTCTCCATGGAGGTAAAGCAGACCTGCCAACACTTGGCTCAAGCCAAATCCGGACTGCCCAGAGCACTGAAAAATGCACGCCCTCCACAAGTGGACACAGCTTTCTGACCCGCTTGGTTTCCCAGAGACAGCCTTCCAGCCCTCGGCTGTCTTCCTTAACAAGGCAATGCAAAGAAAAATAATTACATGTGGGTAAAATCTTCTAAGAACTCGTAATATGTGGAACATGAGGCTGAAAATGCTCTGCCTTACCAAAGGGACAACAGCATTAACTCCTGAATCTTTAACAGCACTGATAGAAAAGTAATTGCTGGCAATTTTAATCAAACCAGGATGATTTGGACTCAGAATCTTTGAAATATGAAACTGACATTTCATTCATTACGTGATACTTAAGTTCACATCCTTAGCAATTTACAAAAATATAATACCATTCTGGCTACCTGAGAACTCACTAAATACCCAAGATGAAGAGAAAAAGAAACCCTTTCAAAACAGAGGTTAGAGTTTGCATTACTTAGATTTCTGAACTCATGTATTTTGCAACTGCAGGAATGAAATACAGTAGAAAATAAAGAGTGAGAGGAGGAGTCCAGTCCTAAGAATAAATACCCACAGACATGCTCCATTGCATGTCTGCTGAGTCCTGCAGGCACAGCCATCTCTCCACATCTTTACCATGACTGAAGCCATAGTTCATTACTACTAGCCTTGCTCTCAAAAAAAGCGTATGCAGGAGCTTATCACAACCCGACAGAACAAAGCTCTCAGTCATCACTTCATACTTTCAACTGCCTTTTGTCCAAGCACCTTGAGGTACCACACTTATTTTAGAGCTGTGTCCTAAACAGGTGAAACAATGGGGCAATTTGGCTGAGGTCACACAGCAACACATGGCAAAGCACATCCAGCAGCCCAGGACCCTCTCCATGAGGTAACTGACACCTGAGATTTCTAAACCAGAAAGTTTCTATGATCACACCATGGGACCACCCCAATACGCAGATTTCTTGTACTTATTATCCCTCTTTATGTCACTACTTGAAGTGTCAGAGAATGAAATCTTGGGGTTGAAGAAACACCAGTTCTAAGCAGATCCTTGGCAGGGACACCTCCCACTATCCCAGGTTGCTCAGAGCCCTATCCAACCTGGCCTTGGACACTTTCAGGGATCCAGGGACAGCCACAGCTGCTCTGGGCAACCTGTGCCAAGACCTCCCCACCCTCACAGGGAACAATTTCCCCCTTATAACCAACCTAAACCTCCTTTGTCAGTGTGAAGCCACTGCCCCTTGTCCTGCCACTATGCAGTTTTGTAAAAGAAGTGGTTTTATCTTGCCAAATAGAACTCTGTCTGAGCCTTACAATGCTGTAACGCATGCTTGAGCCAGCACTGACATTTTAATAAACACACTCCATTTATCTTTGAGGAAAAATACTCAACTGGAATAAAAAAAATAAGAAGAACCCTGATGGCTACAATTGTTTAATTTAAAAAAGAGACAGCTGTACTTCTCGTTCAGTGAAGTGCCGCTCAGTCTCCAGCCAGAAGTACCAAAATCCACAGCATCATTTAAAGCAAGTCTGCCGATTTAATTATTTGCCACAGAGAAGTACAGAAAGGAAGGCAGAAGGTGTCTTGAAGCTTCATGTCTCCAGACTGAAATATTTGCTTTCTAGGAAACAAACATCATTCTGAGCAGAGGAGATGCATTCTAGGCTCCAGAGGTAAAAGAAATCACAACAAATGCAATAAAAATCCTCTTGGGGGCTGGAAGCAGGAGAGCAGCACTTCTGAAGGAACAGGACAAGTGTATTTGTGACTGCACTATTCATCACCACGTTCCTTCGTGAGATTTTTTATTTTTCGTGTTTGAATGGAAAACAATCAGTAAAAACCTATTAAAAAAAAACCAACAACTACAGTTAAACTACATTTGCCTAAACCATCAGCTAAAATGATAAGCTCATTTTTTCAGGATACATCTACTTTTCCCCTCACTATTACAATGATTTTTTAATAGGAGTCACTACACTCACACACATTCAAAACAGACCTTTGGCTGGATTCATCAACCATCTCATAACACACAAAGTTTACAAGTATCAACAATTCTCTTTTTACTTTTTTTCAGTTGTCCAAATTATGAAGAGGAATCAAAATGACCAAGCAATGTTTATATGAAGACACTCTGATTTTCACAGAATACTTACTAGAGAATGTGCTGTCAAATGCACATTCTCAAAATTCTCTTTTTAAAAGAGACAAGGATGAATCTTGGAAAAGCTCATCTCTGGCAAAAATATTTTAAAAACAAGACACATGGTTCTCTATTTATATTTATTTAAACAAAAATACACCTCTGCGTGCTAAGGTGTATTTTTATTTTGGTGAGGGCTTTGTTTTTCATAATGAGACAATCACTTCTCTTATTTGTATTAAAAAGCAAAATCTTCTTTGTCACTTGCAAACAGCTTGAGTTAAAAAGAAAATAAAGCAGACTTAGATAAAACTCATAAAAGGTGGTATCAAGTGTTCTTCAAAATCCCAGTGAGAGATGATTTCACTCTCTGGAAACTTGTAACTGAATAGTTTTATGTCTGTCTTGAACAGAATTCCAGCGACCCGCCCTCCAGCTAAGGCAATTCCAACTCCTTGTAAGTTACAGATACAGACAACTTTAGTATCCAAAGTTATATCCAACTGATATTTTTCTCTTGCATTCAATAAGTTACATAAGCATTTTTAAAAATAAGCTTTGTTGGGGCACCCAAAGGAGACAACTCTGCCTTTTTTTTTGTTTTTGTTTTAAAGAATGAGACAGCATTGGAGATTGAGATTTAACTTCAGTCCAAACAGAAATCTTAAAAAAAAAAGAAAAAAACCCACAACCAACCAAAAAACCCTGAATTCTTACTTTGGGTAGTCATTTCCTGTTCTGCAGTGATCAAGAGATGGGCAACAGGGGAAAGGGAAGGAGCTCACAGTGCAAGAACAGGTAACAAAAATGTTTTTTATCAGAGTACAGCCACAGAGGGAGACTTTTTGCTGGAAGAGTTCCAATTTCTGAAGAATCAAGCAGCATTAGCCAGGCAAGTTAAGTGACAGAAAGCCATGGCCAAAGGATTAGACATTGGATATAGGACAGCACCTCTTACAAAGGCTCATAGCCCAGTATAACTTGATTTTTTATGCTAAAATAGCCCTAGAACATAAAAAAAAAGAAAACAGAAAAAAAAACCAAGAAACTTTTGTATCCTGAAGCTGTTAGTGAATTTTCATGATGGCGGGGAAGAGTTGGAGAGTGCATAGATGGAAACCTTTTCGTTGCTTTTATCACAGCAGGCAATCAGGAGACAGGGCCCTGCATTTGATCAAGTGACAGCAAAAGGCACTTTTTAAAACACAAGGACTTCCATTTAAGGACAACTCTGCCAGGGTGAGTGAACACGGCTCAGTCAGGTCTCCACACTTGTGCATGTTCAGAACCCAACCGCCCTCCGTCCTGAGCAACCTGCTCTACCTGTCCCTGCTTCGAACAGCAGAGTTGGGTACTGTCCAAAGGTGCCTTCTAATCACAGCTCTATACTAATTCTAATTTTCCTATTTTTGAAATACAGCACAAAGCTTTATTTTTCACATATCTAGAACAGAGGCAGCTTCATTTGTCCATGAGAAACTTCTTAACTATGCATGTCTTAATCCAGGTATCTTTGGCTTGTGCTTTCCTCAGTGGATATGGCTGTAAAGTAAGCCAGTTTAGATATTCCAGACACTGCACTACAAGAAAATAATGTATTTCTTGCAATTCACTTTTCAGGCTCAGTGAAGACGACCGTGTTGTATGTGTCGCATGCGTTAAGTCAAGGACGTAGTTAATAAGCTGTAAGGCACAATAAAACAAAAGGAGCATCTCACAAACTTTACAAGACAGGCAAAATAATCCTGAGTGCAGCCAAGTTATGTGACTGCTGAAGGAGCCAGACTGCGAAGTGGAAAATCCCATCAGAGCCAAGCAAGGAGGAAGCCAGCTAAGACTGGCTACTTTCCACCACCAAATGTCAGGTGAGAGCTAGAGGGATCCATTTTCATAGAATGGGAATAGATTCCCATTTGTGTGACAATTGCTCCAGGTAAGCTGGGACCTACAGCCAAATCACAGGGGTAGCCAGATGGTTCTGTCCTGATGAATGGCCTGACAGGAGGGCTGGGGAAGCCCTCCCTGCCAAAGACACATAGGTGTAATTTATATGGTGCTTGATACTGTCCTAGCTGTCCCAGTGCCAGAGGAATTGTTCTGAGGGTTTTCTAGAGAGGGTATTTGCCTTGGGAAGGGATTTCCAAAGGATTATCTTGATTTGGCTCTGGTTGCAGCTGAAATTTATCTCAGCATGGAAGCAGAGTTGCCTGTCCCAGACAAACTGGTGACGTGTTACAGAAAAGGAAGTCTGCAGAGCTGACAGAACCTGTGTGTGTTTCCAAGGCTGAGGGAGTCTTTACAGAGTTCAGGCTAATAACTGAGGATACAGAAGAAAACCCAAGGAGAAATTACACAGGAGAACATGAAATTACTGTCTAGAACCGGGAATCTGACATTTCTGTGGGAGAAGGCAAAGAAAACAGAATGAAAGGGAAATTGAAAGCAAAGTGAAGAACAAAACTATCACAACCACTTCATTACTTTTAAACATGTATCACTTAATTGTGACTAGAAGATGATCATGCTAGCAGAATTGTTTCTCAAAAAACCTGCAGACAGAACAAAATGAGATATGGAAGCAATTGATGAACCAATTACAGTTAAACAAAAAGCTGCAACTAAGCCAGTAAAGAAACCTTTAACAGTTTAACATCAACTACAAGATCTGAGAGACAAACTGACTTCCTACAGTTTTTAAATGAAGCTTTAAAAGGTATTTGGTGCATATAGATAAGCACATGCTAGCATTTTGTTCCATCCTCTTAAAGTATAAAATAAGTAAGGGCCAGTCTTCCACTACATCAGATATAAGTAGATGGAAATGATGTTTAGAAGTTTAACATTTAAATAAATAAACATCAATTTCAGAGAAATTGACTTTGTGCTTACAGGGAGAATACCTTGTTGACATTCACAGGCCTAACTTGCTTTCATTAGAAAATTATTATTTTCAAATTGAGTCAAACTGCTAATACAATCTTGCAAAATTGCTGGCATACTGAAAAATGCAGAAGCTTGCCTTTAAAATATTAATTTTAGGTAAAACATAGGTTTTAATTTAAATTTAAATAGTATGTAAAGCCAATTATAACATTTTAGTGAAGAATAAGTAGCAGCATAGGAAATACTGATGGGATGAGGTTGAGGCTTGTTCAGGATGCCCTTTATCACTGAGAAATATCTGAAAAGCCTTTCCTGTGGTGGAGCCTGAAAGATTTTACTTTTCTCTTCTAAATGGTTCAGCAAAAGGCTAACAGTGTACAGACTTCCAAGCTACCCTTTCATGAGCAGTGAGTAATGTGGCATGCAGGAGTCAGAGGAGACCCTGAAGGATCTATTTCATTGATCTATCCTATTCCCAATATAGCTAAAGATACTTACAATGGATATAATTTCAATGAACATCATTAGCCAACCAATTACATTGCACTGCTTTTATATTTTCTTTGGTACTCACAATATTGACAGTTGAGCACCTTCCTTAGTCTAGGCTGTATTTACAATAACCAATGGCAGCATAATTATTATTACTTGGAGAATCAATTTTTACTGAAGGAAAGGTTATAGATTTCAAAGTTTCTTTTCTGTCTTTTCAATCTCTGGCAGATGAAAAATCCAAGGCTGGCTACAAGTTTACACTGCAAGATTATCCCACTGTGCATTGCATTTCAAATGTGCATTGCATTTTCTGCTCTGTTGGTACCCAGTGCTCCCCCACCTCCCTTGGGTTTAGCTTCACAAAAAAGCTTCACCCCACTTCCCACCTGGCAGTACTCACCAATAGCCTGAGCAAGGGCTATTACAACTTCCTGGCATGTTGTGACTTCGGTGACCCCACACACAATTCTCTGCACTCCATCCACCCATACTTTGAGCTCCATGGTTCACCAGATCATCCAAGAGCCATGAATGCAAATCAGTCAAGTCATTCTCGCAGCTGCACCAGAGACAACGCAGCTGACTTCCCGCAGCAGCTGGAACAGAAAAATCCTGGTGTTTAGAGCAAGGAACCACCAATTTAAAAAGCTGACAATTTCACCTTGACATCTATCAGGTAGGAGAGCCAAGACAGCCTCCTTTCTTTAAAAACAGCAACAGGAACCACACATCCACACATTTGGGGGCAGAGTGGCTGCAAAGTGCCCAGCAAAAAAAGGACAGCGCATGCTGGTCAACAGCAGCTGAACATAAGCCAGCTGTGCCCAGGTGGGCAGGAAGGCCAATGGCACCTGGGCTGAGTCAGCAATGGTGTGGCCAGCAGAACCAGAGCAGTGACTGCTCCCCTGTCGTGGGCACTGGTGAGGCCACATGTCAAATCTGTGTCCAGTTCTGGCCTTCCCACTTCAGGAAGGACATGGAGGGGCTAGAACATGTCCAGGGAAGGGAATGGAGCTGGGGAAGGGGCTGGAGCACAAGTCTGTTGAGGAGCAGCTGAGGGAGCTGGGAAAGGAGCTCAGCCTGTAGAAAAGGAGGCTCAGGGGGAACCTTCTAGCTCTCCACAATGCCCTGTCAGGAGGGGAGAGCCAGGGACAGAGGTTGGGCTCTGCTCCCAGGAAACAGCCTCAAGTTGTGCCAGGGGAGGCTCAGGTTGGATACCCGGAGAAATTTCATCATGAAAGGTTTGTCAGGCATTGGAAGGGGCTGCCCAGGGAGTTTTGTAGGCCCCACCCCTGGAGGTGTCCAAGGAAGGACTGGACATGGCACTCAGTGCTCTGGGCCAGGTGAAAAGGTGGGGATCAGGCACTTGGTGTTCTTGTCCAATCTCAAGAATTCTATGACTCCATTCTAGGATCCCACACTTCAACAATGTCTACCTCTTCTGCAGACTTAGCCGAAGTTTCATTACAGTTTATTTCCTAAAATTTTACGAGTTGTTACAAAAAGAGCACCCAGAGAAATAGCACTAAATAAACAACTCCAGAATAAACCCATAACAGTTTCCAGTAACAGGTGCCCTTATTTCTTTATATGCTGCCTGAATGTTTCCAGGGACTAGTAAGGACACTTTCAGTGTTCAATAATTTCTAGCAGGTGGAGCTGTAGAAAAACAAGGGGGAAATATTTTTATTACAGCCATCCATGAGAGTCCAACTTTTGTCTCCCTGCAGAAGCAGCTGAAGGTTCCTACTCCGAACAAACCCATGCATTTTGTACCAGAACTCAGTGAGCAGACAGATTGCTTCTCTCTCCTTCTAAAACAAGGTGATGCATCAGAGAAAATGTTGTAGGGGTGGTTTAACCCCTGCCAGCACTGTGCTGGTTCTGTGAGGAATGAGACGTTGCTTGATTTCTTTTCCTAGGTTTTTCCATAGGTGCTGCAATGATACTACACAAAAAAATTTACAGTAAACCCACCAAAAATTCTTGTCTTCAAAAGCTAGAACTTTCCCTCAAAAATGATACAAAAACCAAACCACCAGTAATGATGATTAAGTCTTAAAAAACTAACAAGAAAGCAAACACCCCAAAACCACCTACAAACCAACCAACAACAAAAAACCAAAATCAAATAAAGAAAACCTAATGAGACAGCTGGGCTGTTTAAGCAGATAAAGAGAAAACAAATGGTGATAACACGATAAAAGAAGCTCATGTACTCAGGTAATCCCTTATGGATAAAGTGATAAAATTAAAGACAATATTTTTTAAGAATCAAGTACCAGGAAAATGGATAGCACAGGGATAAAGTAAAAGAAATCTGAAAATGATTTAGGGGAGATTAGTGAAGACACACAGGGTAGGGTTACACAAGAAACATGGAATCTGATGATGCTGATGGATTGAACAGAACTGCACTGCATGGAGGCAGAAATGGTGCAGAGAACACTATGCAAATACTGAGTGCTGTTCACATTTACAGTCTAACCAGAGCTTCTTTTTCCTGGGGATGTGAACATCTCTTCCAGCACCTAAAAGATGCACCACTGCAGCCCTTAAGTTAGAGGGGAAAAGTGACTTCCCATCTACAACCAAACAATTCACCCAGCAGATGACAAATACTGACACATGATGCAGAGGACACCTGGAAGATCCTAACCTGACAGGCTGGGGCAGCAACAACCTCAGAGCCTGTTAGAGCCACAGGGGTCCCACCACTCCAACAGGATGAGCTTTAGCAGAAAAATACCAAGCATTAAAGTCAGGCCACCAAACACCCTCAAAATCCCTGCCCAAACCTACCTGTTCAGAAGTATATGTAAAATGTCTAAGTAAAACCAGATCTCAAATAGACCTGGACACTCAATAGAAAAGTGATGACTTTTAAGAATATCAGTGTACACAGAAATAGTCTTTTGAGACATGAACAAACACCTGAAAACCCAAAGAGGTTTTGATAAACATTTTCCCACATAAAGCTAGGTAATTCAAAGAAAACTTCTGCACAAGCACTAACCACGTACAAACACAGGAACACTTCAGTCAGGTTAACAGCATTTTAATGTACCAACAAACTAAGCAGAAGAAAATCTTATACCAGCCTGTAACATAGCACTGACTGAGAAAACACCTCACAGGCCTCATCAGTGACCTCTGCTATTTACTCTTGGACCAGTTGTCTTCACAAATAAACAGACCTCACATTCCAAGCCCAGCTGTAAGGAACTTTATTAATTAACCTAATAACTTGCTGAGGGTTGAACAGTTCAGATTTCCTGGCAGTGACCAAACCACCTCTCTGTGTGACAAGGCACACGTCAGCAAAGCATCCGACAGCTCTAATTGTTTTTCTGTCTGTCAACATCCAAAGTATTATCTCAATTTAGCAAGCCAGCAAATGCATTTTTTCCCCCAGTCAGCACACAATGTACAGTCTTGTGCTCAGCACAGATCAGGTTTGGTCATTTGTTTTCCTACAGTCCATCTTTAAATAAAGCAAAGACTAAAGAGAAGAATCATATAATATGGAAGTATTTGCTGACACTTCCAAGTTTGAAGAAAGCATTCACCAAAGCTGCAAATGATCTGAACAAAGTGCCTTTGAATCTGTTCAAGCTCAGGGGGAACATTTCCATTCATTTCTTACAGGACAAATAGTTTTAATAAACTAAATAAGATAAAGAATTTGTGGCATGTGCATCCCTCAGACCAACAGGCAGGGCTGAATTAAAGGAGTGTGTTAATAAAAGGGCTGCCCTGGTGCAGTCCCCATCCCTTGGAGGCGTTCAAGGAACAACTGGACATGGCACACAGTGCTCTGGTTTAGTTGACAAGGTGGTNTTTCTGTGGGGGACCTGCCACTAAGAACATACATTCACATCAGAAATATAAGATCTCTGTGCTGAAATCACTGTGTCTCATTCAAGTTTCTAAGCAAAGCTCATCTGTAGTAAATTAAAAAAAAAAATAGATCTAGGTTTGGCTTCTAGGACTGTGGAGTAGAAGTTGACAGAAAGGTCTGAAAACCAGAAAATTTTCTGGCCACGTGCTTATCTCTGCTTCCCAAATATAACTCTGTAGCACCTTTTTATTAGCTTTTGGTTTTCCTTCATAGGTACTCAGTTTTTTATTTGCTGTGAGTTAGCTTTCACACCAGTAAAAGCCGATTTGCCTTCCCACTGAGGGTCATCTGACAGCCCCAAATAGATTTTCAACCTGCAATCTGTGCCCAGAATGCACATTGTGCTTTTATCTTAGAGGAAGCAAGCCTTACTTCTAATACTGTGCAAATTTCTTTCTGAAGCCAATGGAAGGGCTGGGGGGGAAAAAAAAAATCTCACTTCAGATTTCTCAATCCCTTAAGTTCAAAACCAGTTCACCTTATGCATAACTTACTTCAGCAATGACTGGGAATAGGAATGCAAAACTAATTTACTGAGAGGCACACAAGCCAAAGCATGCCTGTGATCACAGCTTTTCCCCAGTTTGTCAGCCATCAGCTCCACACATACAGCCACACATAGTTCTGCTTGGAACCAAGCACTGGAATTCTGGCATTCCACAGCTACTTCCTTCCCCCACTTCTCCATTACCTTGCCCGAAGCCTCCTCAATTACCTTGTTTACCATGCATAAAACATTTTCCCTAAATTCCCCTTTTATCCTAATTGGCTGATGGTATCTTACTCTTTCAGGTATTTGTTCAGTTTTTAAGCATAAAGATAATCCAGCATATGTATATTTATGTATATATATAAACACACAAATATATATAGCATATATATATATGCTACTATTCAGCTACCTCTCCACAACTTCTTTACAAAATATTGAAAAGGCTGAAGCTTCACAAAAGACAAGCAGGTCAGACTAAGGGCAAAGGATTTTGCCAGCATTTCAGAAGAAACAATATTCCAAGCAGGCGTTTGCAAGACATCTTGCCATAAGCATTAAGTCACAAGGAAACACAAGAGCTAAAATCAAGATGCTGATTTGACCTCATTTCTACTTTTTAGAAGATTGACACTGTCTGAAAGCATCATACACCTCAAACCAGGGGTTAAATCCTGCTGCAGCAGAATTTTGACCAACCAGTTCAGTGACTTTCTGTAGTCCCTGCAAGTCACCAGCATGTTGTTCAGTACACTTGAAAGTCAGAGTGCTTTCATTTGTAATTAGCAATAACCAAACATCATTTGGAGTTTAACATTTACCCTTTATTTTCCATTCCCTGTGCACTACGGCCAAGTTGTGCTCCTTGTTTTCCCCTATTATGACACCAGGTAGGGCCTGGACAAACAGGCAGCTTGTTCCACCCATGCTGTAAGCCATTAATGAGAATAATTAGTCAGTGCTAGTAAGGCTAGATTGGAAAATACCAAACAAATGAGCACAAAGAAGCCAGTCTGTCTATCCAGAAAGAGTTTATAAACCATCCAGAAAAGCGTGAACAGGGATGCATTTGGAAGGTCCTCCCCACCAGAAGAATCCTGGTACCAAGTACGGAGCCAAGTAACATTTCACAAATGAAGTTAACCGGAAATACAGGATTGGCTGCTGGAAATAAGCTCCCTAGTATTTACCAAAAAGCCTCCTGCCTTAGACTGATGAAGAAGAAATATCCCACAAGACATGCAGCCTCCCATCAGTAAATACGCAAAAATATCTTATGGTAGGTTCAAGTCAAAAATATCAACTGAAAGTCTTCTGCAGGCAAAACTTTTATCTGAAAGGAACGGGTTGTGGATTTAAAATCAGCCCATGACTTTCTTTGAAGAGTGTTTACACAGAGGTATCATGCAGTGGGGCTCTCTTGTGGGACTAAGCCTTGTGGAGGTTATTCTTCTGCTATTCCAGTAGAATGCGCTGAGATAATAAGCACTGCTTGAAACAAATAAACCAGAGGTCCCACAACCATGACAGTGAGTGTTATGAATGAGCTTGAGAGAGAGTTTAGGACCAAGGAATTTTCCTCCATGAGACTGGCCAAAAGATGGTCTGACATTTGTGTCAAACAGGCCAAAATCCTGATGTCACAAGTGATATCTAAGCACACACAACACACACACATGGCCTCACCTGTGAGAGGACAGCACAGCACCAACACAGGAGTTTGTACAAGCATTGACATGCAGGCAGTTGTTTCTGGCAACCAAGGCTGCACAAAATCATGCCTCTGGATAACTCAAAATTCCCCAAGTTGCAGTTTCCCAGACAAATTACCAGTTGACTTCCATCCAGGAACCCTCAGCTGCCTAGAACAGGAACTGCTGCTTGCACTGCAATTTCTCATGCTGCAATACAGCTAACAATTTGGTGGGAAAAAATGAGGGAAAGAAACATTGTTCTGAAGCATGGAATGCTACAACTGGTATTTTGCCTAATTACAGAACATTCCCGACCTCTCCCTGAGCTACAATCTCTCCTTGAGCTGCAATCTTTACAGCACAGAAAAAACAAATTGTCTCTTCTCTTTGTATTGGTGAGAATTAGCTAGAAGGAATTAACTTTTTTTTCTTTTGGGGGTGGAGGAGTGATAGGAGGAGGCAAAACATTCATCCACACTTCTTGTCAGCTCTTGCAAAGATACACTTTGTTAATGGTAACTATTCAGTTACTACCTGAAATAATTCTTCCACCTTAAAAATTTTATTTTTGTCTTCAGTATTTTAATTCTAAGAGTGATCGCTGACTTCACCAAGTGTGTTAAGCCTTTAGGACACCTTTCTGCACAGTGTTTTAATCTAAATGACGTGACAATCTGAAGAAACCAAAGACACTACTCAGTAAAGATGTAACTGCAGCACTACACAAAACATTCATCCAACTTGGGATACAAGTGACAACTTAACTACAAACCTTTACGATTATGAACTGTGTTTAAACTTCTCATGGCCCTCACAGAAAAGAGAGTTCCAACCAGCTGTCACAAACAGATTGATGGCTGGAGTGATAGTGCTCCTATCACAGTCTGTACCATTTCAAAGTTACCAAGTTTGACACAGTTGTGCTGCAAAACATTTTCAAACCCCCACAAAATATTGGAAAGGAAACGAGCCAGCAGGTGAGCCAAGGAAACAGATGGCTTACTACAGTTCCTTCGTATTTGGTCACTGCTGACAGCATAACCTTGCATTTTTAACAGTAAGTTTCACACTCTTACACTTAAATTAATTCAACAGGAACAACTCTGAAATTAATACTCTCCTTTCCCTAAGATTATATATAAAAAGCATCTGAACTCCATTTGTACCACGTGGACTTGTGGTACAAAAACCCAAGGGTGTTTTGGAAATAGTGACAGCACTCAAGTCAAAGTTCCAAGGATCCTTGCTTCCATTAGATTTCAGTCAGAGAGCTTCTAAAGCAGAAATTTAAAAAACTAAAACTTAAGAGCATTATATTTAGGAAATGTACCAGCAAATCAAAACAATATCTGATGCAGCACTTCCTTCAGCTCTTGAGACAGGATTTACTAAGATACAAGTGTGAATTCAATTCAAGCAGGCTTACTCACTAAATCCCAACTCTGAATCTGTTTCAGGATTAGGACTAAAGTATCACCTTCATTTTACACGAAGCACTCCTTTTCCTCATTCTCTGGTTCACCTACTAATAAACAAAACTGTCAGTATGAAACATCACAGTCCTAGAGAGGCAGGATTGAGTGGATTCAACCTAGAAAGCCTCACTGGTAACCACTGTTCTAGGAAGGGCTGAATCATAGAACTACACGATGGTCTGGAATAGAAGGGACCTTAAAGCCCATCCAGTTCCAATCCCTGCCATGGGCAGGGACATTTCCACTACCCCAGGTGCTCTGAGTCACATCCAACCTGGCCTTGGACAGGGTTAGGGATGGGATGGGGCAGCCACAGCTTCTCTGGGTAACCACAGCCTCACAGGAACAATTTCTGCCTCATATCCCATCTAAAGCTCCTCTCTCTCAGTGTGAAGCCACTGCCCCTCTCCTGTCACTCCAGGCCCTTGTCAAGAGTCTCTCTCCATCTTTCCTGTGGTTCTCTTCAGGCACTGCAAGGCCACAATGAGGTCACCCCAAAGCCTTCTCCAAGCTGAACAATCCCAATTCCCTCAGCCTTTCCTCGCAGCAGAGCTGCTCCATCCCTCTGATCCCCTTGGTGTCCCTGTTCTGGATGGGCTCCAGCAGGAGAGCTGGTGGCAGCACAGCAGAGGTTCAGACAGCAGCTGGGACGGATTTATTCTGTGCAGAGGAATATCCTTTTCCAGATACATTAGCCAAGGAGCCTGCACTGCATATAAATGCTGTGTCAAACAGCTCAAAAAAAGACATGTGCATTAAATAAACATCTCCTGATTCATCATCTCAGTCAACAGGCAGACGTTTACTGCACTGTAATGTCTTCCAAAGCTGTGTAAGTATTTGTTCCTCATTAGTAGCAAATATATAGTGCATTTGAGAAAACAGCTTTATTACATACCACGTTATTAATAAACAGCAGCATTAGGTGGAAGTCACATCTATACATCTCTAATGTAGTCTAAGTAGTGTGTGGGAGTGAAACAAAAAAAGAAGAGCAGAGAAACAAGCAAGCTGGTTCATTGCAGGGGAAATATTTATACAAAAGCTACAATACATACACCTTACTTCAAAGTTGCCTTAGACCTCGAGATGACCCAGCTTCAAAGGAGACAAAATAGGTCATTCTCCAAACTGGTTCCAAGGAAGACAGCTCCACCCGTTCAACTTTTCCCCTCTGCCCTCGTGGCTTGTCCACAAACACTCACACCCAGCTGAGGGACTGAAGACATTCGTGTGTAATTGCCAATATTTACACTAATGAGGCAATGAGCTCATCTGCTCCCTTTTGGCAAGACCTGCATTAACTCCTGGTTTTGTACAGCTGAATCTGCTCTTTACACTTCGTCAAGCCCATGTGCAGCACTTGCTTTATCATTTGACTACAGCCACCCTGAGTCTCAGCTGTCAGTGAGGTGTTCCCTGCACCTCAAATGTGAGCTGAGGGCAAATTTCAGAAAAAAAACCCCAAAACTATACAAGAAACTTGTTACACTTCCCACATGTCAAGATATGGACCAAAACACACCATCTTCCTCCTCTATATTGTGGTGAACCTTAGAAACGAGCACACAAACAAGCCCATTCCTCCCCTTCCAAGTTTGCACTGAAGGATGCAGGAAATACACGTCCTGCAACTGAAATCTATTTAAATTTGAATTAACAGAAGTTTTAAAAGTCTGTTAAGCACATGGTTTAAAGCCATGGTAAGACACGACTACTGAAATCTCACTGTAATGAAACGCAATTTCTGAAACAGAAACAAGGTGAGGCACTTTCAACTTAATCAACATAACTGTTCCAAAAAACTATAATCTCAAAGCTTTATTCAGTGAGCAACTACATTATTCATTAAACATTACCTAAAAAATTTCAAGTTGCTCTCCTGGCAACCTAGTCAAGTCTGCAAGACAGAACAGGATTTATTACTACGAGAAGTCTTCAAACAGTTAAGCAAGATAAATGAGTGGGGGGAACCCATCACTTTCTAAAATTTACACTTGGCTGTGCTTACTTCCATATTTCCCCAGGCACAAAAGAACTTCTCTGCATCTTCTATGCTCTATTTATAGGACTCAGCTGGATCACTTAAGTATTTCCCCTCTCTTGACAATTGTGAGCTTGGCTAATTTTATTAGAGCAAAATCTGAGGTACTCATAACACACTGCAATAGCTTATGGGTTGAAATACTCAAAGTGCATTACTTAATTCATGGAATGGGCTGGGCTGGAATAAGTTCATCTCGTTCCCATCCCCCTGCCATGGGCAGGGGCACCTTCCACTATCCCAGGCTGCTCAGAGCCCCATCCAACCTGGCCTTGGACACTGCCAGGGATGGGGCAGCCACAGCTGCTCTGGGCAACCTGTGCCAGGGCCTCACAGGGAACAATTTCTTCCATATATCTCATCTAAATGCCCTCTCTTTCAGTTTGAAATTCCCATAGTTTTCAGTCTGAATTCCCATAGTTCTTTGGCAGCGCCACATGCAGCTCCAAGATAAGCTATACCACTTTGGCCCACTGGCCACACTGCACAGAATGGATGCAAATTCCACTTCAGGAGGTGGGGATGATTAAGTTCTCTATTCAGCTGATAATTTTAGGGAAACTCTTACGAACTTCATACTTTCTAAACCACTCATTCTCTCTAAGTTTTGCTGAAACTCACCTAAACTCCAAAACTCACTGAGAGGAACAAGAAGTGCAAATATGAACACCATAATAAATACACTTCCCCTTGGAAGTCTTACAAAGATCATGTATCGCATTCATAGAAAGACCCAGCAAAGCGCTCTTCAGGAAAAACATGATTCTCTGCCAAAAAACTGACAGCAATTAACAGAAGTCACAGCCAGCAATGCCAATGGAAAATAGAAGTTAGGTCAAATTCAATACAGCAAGCGGGAAAAAGTTATCATTTTCCTGCTCCTGCCTTCTTTCTCCATGGCAACAATTTTTAAACCAGCACATCTTTCCACGTATTGATTTCCCTCCATATTTTCAGACAGCGTCCACATTTTGCACTTTCTGAGATAGAGCCTTTCACTGCTGGCCATGCAGTCACAGGCTTTCATCTCAGCTCCTAATGGCTATATCTTCCTCCTCACTGCACTCTCAGCATCGTGTCCATTTCCCCAGCATGACTAGGTCAGGACAGATTTCTGGAGTCAGCAGAGTTGCCAAATCAAGGCAGGGCAAAGCAGCCTTCCCCTTCCTTCACTTGATCCACTTTCTTTCAACCAGGAAGTCCTTCCACACTGATCTCCGCCCTTCTCACTCACTCGCTGCGCAGTTTACCCAGTGAACTCTTTATGGCTCACTTGCCAGAGGCAGCTCAGACATGCACATGGAAGTGCAACTCCACCAAGTTACTGCTTAAATCTCTTTATCCTCCTTCAGGCTGTCCCCTAACCCACTCCTGCAAAACACCTACCAAAACACAATGGATCAGCAGGTGAGACCCTACTGCTTTTCAGGCTGATTGAGCTCACTCTATTCACCTCCACACCTTGGGTAGGGTACACCTTCTCTTTGGGGGTTCTGTTGCCTTTCAGAGAGGCCAAGACAAGCACAGTTCTGCTTTAAAGAGCTCCTGCAAAGCACCCAGAAGATGGGCAACGTAATTGAGACCTTCTGGAAGTACACTCATCCCCCTCAAGAAGAATTCCTCCTATCATGGTGGATCTTCACCATTTTTTCTGAACTTCAGAGATGCCTGGGATGCCAGATACTAGTACTGAAGAACACAGAATTACTAACACTGGAAAAGAACGCCAAGATCACTGAGTCCAACCTTTGACTGATCACCACCTTGTCAACTACGTGCCACATCCAGTCTTTTCTTAAAGATCTCCAGAGATTGTGACTCCACCACCTCCCTGGGCAGCCCCTTCCAATGCCTGACCACTCCTTCCATGAAGAAATGCTTCCTGAAGCCTTCCTGACATAGAGCCCAAGTTAAACAAAACAGCATCTCAGCACTGCTATGTGAATGCTGTGATAAACTCTCTGGGTTATCATCACACTGCATATGAAGGACAAAGTCCAGCTCGCATTTCTCTTTGGACGCAGAAAAATCAAAAAACAAACCAAAAACAAGAGATCTGATTAGGACATTATTAGTTTCCCCTGGTTTTTCTTACTTAAAAACACCCCAGTATCTGTGGATTCTGTTTCTCCACAGAAACAGAGGAGAGGCTGTGTAGTCTGAAGAGCCACTGGCAGCACTGAGTAACTTCACAAACAGGGTTAAGGATTTAGAACTGTGTGAGGGAGCTTAACACAAAGAGCTTGGTGAGTTTTCTTTTAAATAAAAAGTGGTTGCTGGGATTTCTAATCTTTTTTGATATGCAGCTATGGAAGTGTACAATACCAGGTAACATCAGGAGGCCAGAATGGCTTATTAAGCACAGTTACCTAGCAAGCAATCTAAATCCTGGAAAGAACTCAAAGGAAAGTGCCCACAGTAAGTTTGTGATAATCATAAGATAGTAAGCAAATAAACACCTAAAACTGTGCAAAATTTAAAGCATTAATGATATGCTTTAAACCATAAAACCATCCAAAACATAACATTTAAATTAAAATCCAACTACATGAGTCTGCTCTGACCTAGGGAAAGTTATAAGAATGCTTAAATTATTCTTTATAAAATTCTTATTTATAAAAGTACAAAGCCAGGCTTACACAGTGAGGTAAGCCAAGCATGCACATTTCTCTTCCTATTTAGTTATGAATGACCTGAATATTAACTTGCAGGTATTTGTAAGATTCTTTCAATCTGACAAATGAGATGCATTTGACTTCATTTGGCTGATATTTTTTCTTCCTCACTCTAAGATATCAAATACTAAAGCATGTTTCCTTAACAACTACAATTCAAAATGTAAACCTTTATTTATTTAAAGCCCAGAAATTCTCATTTTTAAGCACTGTGCAACTATCCTTTGTAGGAAGCCCTCTGCATAACTGCCAAAGAGAAGAGATTGTATCAGAATGACATGCTTCGAAAAACCTGAGTTTCTTTCCTGCCAGAAAGAGAAATGACTAATGTGCATTGCAATTAGTGCAAAAAACAATACTATCTTTGCAGTTGCAGACTGGGAAAAACTACAGTTTGATGTTTACACAGCAGTAAATAAAGTGGGAAAACTTTTGAGTTGGGTAATAAGCACATTTTTCCTCTCAAATGTTTAATGACGGTGAATCATTAAACATCCATGAGGTGAAGTCTTCCACATTTTGCTACTATGAAGATTAGAATATTGCAGAATTCCCTAGTGATTGATAAATTAATAAAACCCAAACTAAGTCATTCAAACTTTAGAGTNTGTCTCCACTTACATTCCATTTTCAGTTTGCCCTCAGCTGGCAAGCACAAGATGAATCTCAACTTCGAAAAACCACTGGAAGAAATTTCTTCCCCAACTATCAGACCACTGCATTTCTTCAGAAACACTTCTGAAGTATTCAACTTGAAATGCATTTCAAATACTTGAAGTACTGCTGCTCCAAATGCAAAGAAACCATTCAGATGTGGATATAAGATCCAAGTTTCATCTAAGGACAGATTTACACAGAACTACAAAGTAAAGGAAAAGAAGCCTTAAGTGAGAAAGCAAGAAGCTGCATGTAATAAAAATGTGACCAAGTGAGGAAGAAAGAAATGGATGCACATGCCACTGTATCTCAGATTTCAGCTCTGCCACCCCACCAGTCTGAACAAGAGCAACACAGACAGCAAGGAAACAAGAGGCACTTTGTGCAGTGTGCAGCTCTGGAGTGGGGAAGAGATACAAGAGATGAAAACTATCTCTCGTAATGCCAAGAATGCAGCACAACTCAAGGATGCCAGCAATACCAAAGAAAACTTGTTTTTTCCTGTAGTGACTCAGTGCCCAGGCAGCAGGAGAAAGGTGTGTGCACCCAGCAAAGCTGAGTCGGGCAGGAGAAGCAATGAGAACCTGAGAGGCAGCACTTTTCCCTTGAGATTATTCCTCACCTCAACCAGAACTCGCCAGCGTGTCAGAGCAAAACACTCCCTGAGCCAGAGATCCTCTCAGAGAACACCCAGGAACTTCTCCCACCTCTTAATGCCTTTCACTGGATGCCAATCAAAGGTGAAGGGCAGAAAATGATGAGCTCAATGAACGGAGTGTTTTCTGATTCATGACCTGGGGCACTCGGATGAAAAAGGAATTGCACTCTGCTTCCATGGTTCTGGAAGGGAGCACACAGGTTTTTTAGCCCAGCCAGCAAAAGTATCTGCACAGCTCAGGCAGGTCAAAGACATCTAAATCATGACAAACGCAGGCCACAAAACAGCTGGAGGATACAAATTAACTCTCAGTGCTCACAAATCAATAAAGTATGGTTTTGTTGCTTACCAAACATCCCAGAAAATGCAGAATCACTACACAGAAAAACATGAAATAGCATTCCGCGAGTGAAAGCTTCTGAAATAGGTCTCAAAAGAACGTTTTTGTCAACTGTATTTAAGACTTCGTGTATGTCAATTCCACTTAAAGCATCGTTAGACCTACTGTGAACTTCAAAGAAAAAGTTATGTCTATTTCTGTCCACTTTTCGTATTTAAAGTTTAAAGTACTGAAAGAAAAATATTTCTCAAAGTTACTCCTCTGATTTGATGTCCACATGTGCTGCCAGGGTGACTAATTTCTGTTCCTTTTCTTCATTCCTTTATTTATTGATTAACATTGAATAAAAGTGGATTGATTTTTTTTATTCTTAGAAGTACAAAATGTATTATGCTCCATGGTTTCAACTGGANATATTTTTTCTTCCTCACTCTAAGATATCAAATACTAAAGCATGTTTCCTTAACAACTACAATTCAAAATGTAAACCTTTATTTATTTAAAGCCCAGAAATTCTCATTTTTAAGCACTGTGCAACTATCCTTTGTAGGAAGCACTCTGCAGAACTGCCAAACCTACATGGAACAAAGAGAAGAGATTGTATCAGAATGACATGCTTCGAAAAACCTGAGTTTCTTTCCTGCCAGAAAGAGAAATGACTAATGTGCATTGCAATTAGTGCAAAAAACAATACTATCTTTGCAGTTGCAGACTGGGAAAAACTACAGTTTGATGTTTACACAGCAGTAAATAAAGTAGGAAAACTTTTGAGTTGGGTAATAAGCACATTTTTCCTCTCAAATGTTTAATGACGGTGAATCATTAAACATCCATGAGGTGAAGTCTTCCACATTTTGCTACTATGAAGATTAGAATATTGCAGAATTCCCTAGTGATTGATAAATTAATAAAACCCAAACTAAGTCATTCGAACTTTAGAGTCCACAGGAATTGCATGATTTGGTTTTTTCCACTGTTCTACAGCAAGTGAGAGGATGCAAACCTTGCCAAAGCTCGATAAATTAATGAAAAAAAAAGGAGGAAATGGTTTGCTTGCAATACCCACGGCTTGGATGCAGAAGAACCAAATATTTTTGAAGCAGAAAAGCCAGGGTCTACTGTCTCTTCATTTAAGTGGCATTTCCACACACCACCCCCCCTGCCATTTATTATCAATACTTCTGTGATGTTATAACTACTCTGGAAATGCATAGGACAAACCCAAAAAGTGCCTTTATTTCNTGTCCTTTCCAGACATCCTGTCTCCACTTACATTCCATTTTCAGTTTGCCCTCAGCTGGCAAGCACAAGATGAATCTCAACTTCGAAAAACCACTGGAAGAAATTTCTTCCCCAACTATCAGACCACTGCATTTCTTCAGAAACACTTCTGAAGTATTCAACTTGAAATGCATTTCAAATACTTGAAGTACTGCTGCTCCAAATGCAAAGAAACCATTCAGATGTGGATATAAGATCCAAGTTTCATCTAAGGACAGATTTACACAGAACTACAAAGTAAAGGAAAAGAAGCCTTAAGTGAGAAAGCAAGAAGCTGCATGTAATAAAAATGTGACCAAGTGAGG
>WAAG01035498.1:48970-65911 GCA_013390105.1 Tichodroma muraria | reverse complement strand
TCTCCATTCCAAGGGAGGCTCCTGCCTTCCTTAGCAGACACCTGTCATTCAAACCAAGACAAAAGGTGAAGGAAAACTGTTGGCAATCTAGTTTTGATTATTCAGGGACTAACTTTCATGCTAAAATACTAAGTATTTCCTAACAGCTTTTGACTTCATTAGCAGTTGCTACCTGAGTGTTAATGTTAATCATGGCTAATGTAGCTGCTAGCACCACAGAGAGACAGAGCAGATTTAACAAAGTACAGGTGCAGAATGTCTCAAACTTCCCTCGGAAGGAGCATGCTGGTCTCCCTCTCAGCTGTGTACTCCAAGGCAATATCAGCTTGGCAAATGTGCATCAGCCTGCAGGGCTGAAAGGCAAGACAAATACACACATTAGTAGAGGAGTCATCTTTGGAGTTTTGTAATATGGACTTTTATGAGAACAGGATCAGGTGTTGATTCTGTAATAAATCCATAACTGAAAATTATGCTACTTTTATGCATGATTACATTTCTTGAGTCGCCTGCCCTTCTGTCAGGCTGGTCACTGCTTGGTTTAAACTGTCAAACTGCTGCCCCTTCAGGCACGCAGCCCAGGTGTTCATGTCTCGGCCCAAGTCTGTCTTTATGTTTTAGCACTGCAGACTGGCTTCACAACCAAAGTGAGTTACTGTGCAGCCTTGGTACAAGTAGTGACAAACCTTAAATCCCCACAGCCTCTTACCTGAATGTCTGTCACTCTGCAGCTCTTTTGCAGTCTTCGAATCTCCTTGGACTGGAATATTTCAGGTGGGTCTGGACGTGCATTCATTGGGCTGTCTGTCTACCAGAATGATTTCAAATTTCACTTTTTTGATCTTGCCAGACACTAAAATTATTAAGTTTTGCCCCAATCCAAATGTCAATTGTTTTCAGAATCTCATGATTTATGAATTTGCTTCCATCACGACAGGCTTAAAATACATAAACCTCAAAATGCAGACCAGTCTTACATGTTCTGCATTAAATGCATGCTTGTTGGTTCTAACTATATTGCAGCAATTAAATACGTACTTGCAAATACACACAAGTATGTATTTTCTTTTGTTTACTTTATGTTCTTTGGATAATGCACAAGAGAGATACCAAAAGCATCTTTTTTCTATCTTCCTAAAATCAGTATTGTTAGATCTAGTCAACAATGAATACTATTTTCATATTTAGTTTTTCACAGATTTTGTTGCTGTTTGCTATTCAGTGACTTAATAAGCTTCTTTTTTTTACATGTATGGAAATGGTTTGGAGTTAATCAGGATAACAAAATATTCTCCATTTATATCTTTCTGACATCTCGGCTCACTATTAATGCCCCTCCTGATGTAGCTTTCTGGGAAAGCTCTAGCAAACGTCCAAAGCTGTTCACAGATATGGCAGCATCCACCATTAGAGGATATTTGGATAAATAAATACACTCAAAGGCATTTTGTAGTAAATACTTGGAAATCCTTTCAGGGAAAGCCAGAGGCTCTCTCATTGGCTGTGTGTAAGCAGTCCTGCTGGGATTCAGGCGTGGCACATTTGTTGGCCTGCTGAGGGTCAGCCAACCAGTTTAACTATCACCAAACATCTCTGTTCACCTGGGGGGCCTCAGCTGCCTCTGTCAGGTTCAGCCATCAAAACCACTTTTGGTACCACAGCCAGATTCCAAATGGTGTAAGAAAACACGTTGCTCTGTGTCTGGACTAGTGCCAGACATGAGAATAAAGAGGTTCTGACTTGCTGCTCTCACGGGAGGATTTAACTGCATGGCACAGCTATGAGATCTCGTGCTCAAATGAACCACCAAGAGAACGGAGCTGCTGAAGGAGTATGGCAGGGAGAAAAAGCTGCTTTTTATATTGCATGGGCACCTGGCACTGACAGGGTAAGCTGTGGAGGCAAACACTACACTTCGTTCCGAGAAAGGAACTGCCTGACTGACAGAACAAATAAGGGAAAAGTTTAATTGGCTATAAAGAAGTGAGCTGTGATCTTGCTTAACAGAAGTTGACTTGTATTGTATAGCGGCATTCTATATACCCACAATGCAAAAGTGGATTGTCACAAACTTTTGATGCAAACTTTTGATGGAAGTTTTTGGTGCAGTGTGGTCTGGACAAACATGAAAATTGTGGCTGGAGAACAGGACAGGCATGCAGTTAAGGCAGGGTGGCTATCGAGGAGTGATGGCTATAGAAGCTGACAAGAAAGCAAAGTCACATGGGCCCTTTAAAAAACCACTGCAGATTTGTACCCAGCAGTGAAACCCAGAGTGGGTGGAAGGAGGTGGCTTGTGACATTGAGGGAAGGGAGAAGGGGGATGTGTAGACAGAGGTGATTCAATGGCCAGGTAGTACAGCAACAAAAAGCATGAAGTGGTATCTGGAAACTTCAATGAAAGGCAAAAAGGGAACCGAAAGAAGTGTTTAGAACGGATGGGTTTGTATTTGTGAGGAACATTTTGTTTAATCTAACTCTGCCTTGGGAAAATTTGGAATTTGGAAATTCTGCTCTATAAAAGCAGAATCTTGTTCTGGCCACAGCAGTTACAGTCAGAAGCCTGCTCTTGGCCAGCTCAAAGCATCAGGTCTAGCAGTAAGCATCACTCGAGAGCAGTACAGGATGTGCCCTGGATACTCCGAGGACGCTCGGCTCAAGAGACATTTAAGCTATCCCAAGTGAGAGTTGAACCCCGATGAGCTGCTCCGTGAGGCCTTCCTTACAAGGCCTGAGCTGTGGCTGGGCAGCAGACATGGAAAATATTCCCGGGAAGACGCGGGGACAGGACGGGCGCGGGCTTGGGGCGCCACCCAGCGGCGCAGCGGGGCGGCACCGAGGCGTTTGAACTCGTAATGGAAATAGGAGTTTCTGATTTTCCTTCGTCCACGGCTGGGCTTGGAGGTAAAACTCTTAATTTCTACAAAATTGTGTTGATTCTTTATTGCTTCCAAGGAATTCCTGACGTCGCTAGTTTAGTTAGGCACTGGGGTAGTACGGATAAGGTGACATCGCTCGGGGAACATTCTGTGGTCTGTAGTAGAGAAAAAGGGAGATAAAAGAAAGAGAAGATAGAATTAAATACTCTTGTTGAGCACGTGGAAGCAAAGGAGTCTGCATTTTGCAAAAGGGCCAAGAATGCTAGGTGCTATTTTGTTTTTCAGTTAGTCTAAAGTGTGAAATACACAGTTCTTAAAAAAAGCCTAACCACAGACCTGTGTCTTCATGCATGAGTCATAAACCATAAGCAGTCCTTATTCAAATCAGCTGCCTCAGTCTTAAGCTCTTTTTGAATTTGCTGGTAATTTGCACTCTAAATTTTCTTAACAGGATGTAAAAAATAAATTAGCTTCTGAAGTCGGTAATCCACAAAGTCACTCAAAAGACATGTGACTGAATACTTCTAAAAATGTGAGTGGACAGAAGAAAGAAGGCAGAAAAGGTGTCTACCTTTTCTTACCAACTTAAAGGTGTCTACATGTGCCAAAAGAAAAAGAATTCCTTCCTGTGCACTCTCCTTCTCTCCTTTTGGACCTGTTTTTGGGGGAGAAAGGGGAAGACACAGCTCTGTTTTAAAGGCTGATTGTGTTCTTTCCGTCTTTCCTTCTTTCCTTCTTTCCTTTCTTTCTTTCCTTCTTTCTTTCCCTTTCTTCTGTAGAAAGACCATTTTTAGCTCTGGCAACTTACTGACAACAAAGAATATTGCTATTTTTGCATCTGTAGTTTCTGTGAGATCACTGCAGAGTTGTTTTATTTCTTGGGTGCACAATGGATTACTTTGCTTTTATTTACATTTACTTTTCCTTATCTTCAAGGCCATGGCCTTCAGCACCTTTGCAAAACACAGCACTGCAGCTTTTTTCTTTGTAAGTTCTTCCGACTGCAAGGAGCATTTAATTTCAGTTCTTAGTGGCTGTGCTTCAGTGCCGGAAATGACCGTAGTGATTGAAGTTCCTCATAGCCCCAACACATCAATTTTGTGTGAGGAAATGCTTCATCATCCCTTCTGAGTGTCTGCACATGCAGGCATGCAACCCCCCTGTGAACATGAAGACACAGGCTTGCTGCTCCAGGCACTGCTTGAGGGACAGAATTATGGAGCTGCTGCAGCAGATGGGACACAATGTCCATCAGTGTCTGTGTCAAGGAACAATCCACCAAAGAGGGATTGCCTGGTAGTTGCCGTGCTGTGCTTTGGGAATTTAATAAATTTCATTGACTGGTTCATTGTGCCAGGTGAGAACCCATTTTCCTCTTCTAAAGAAAAAGAAATTTGAGTTCTTAACAGCTCTACAAATGTTTCTAAACTCTACAAATGTTTCTAAAGTAAGGATATGCTTTATGTATTTATGTATGCTCTATTTTTTTTCTTGTTGATCTTCAGCCTGTTGATCATATTCTTAATGAAACTTCCATTTATAAATCTAGAAAGACTTAGGAGTGATTTATTCAAGATTAATAGTTATTAGAATGCTTATAAAAATAAAATAATACTTTAAAAACTAGGTCTCTTATAAACAGACTTTAGCATGCAGAGCAACTGATCCATTTTTGTGGCTGGATTCTACAGAGATTTGACTAAGGAGCTTCTCTTTACTGTACACAGCAGTTTACAAGGCCTTCTTTGCATGTAGTAGATTCTATATGGTATTCCTTTATCTGAGGAATACTGATGCTATTCCCTCCATTACAAGTTCAAAAACTATGTCATCTTTGTGACAATTTTGTTTTCCACGTTAGTTTGCTTAGGGGAGGCTTAACTTCCTTGTGAGCTGCTGGCAGTCATGTGATTTCTGCAAGGAAGAGTGGAACATGATTGTGGAAAAAGAATAGAGACCCACTTCCTTAAGCCTTCCCCTACCCAAGTTCTGACTTGTTGTCTAATAAATAATATCCTTCCTCCAAAATATGATTTTTTAAATTATTTTTTTTCCCTAGCTGAAAACAACCAAGAGTTGCTTATTAAGAGTTGCTTAAACTGGAGGGAAACTGTGGGGGTTTTCTCCGATATAAATTGTGTCTGTGTAAATTCTTCTATTTAGTATTACTCCTAAGCATCTCCCATGCTTCCAGGGATCTGATTTAGAAAATAGGGGAAACACTTGTGAGCTTGCTGTATTTTACTTCTGAGTGTCCTGGGGAACAGAAATGTTTCAAAACTTCAAAAAAACCAAAAGGATGGATTATTGAATTTGGAATTAATACCTAATTACAGTACCCAAAGTAATTATTTTGCTACTTAGACCATTCAGAAATTTAGGACATTCAGTCAGTATCTTTAAAAATGGAGAGTGTAGTGGGTTTAAGAGTTTGAGCTTGTTTTTTTTTGAGTACTTTTTAACAGCACAAGAGGGAAGGAAGCAAGTAGGAGTGCAGTAGGAGTGCATGCTGAATGACACTGCAAGGCTGTTAGTGAAGAACTTCTGTGTGTGCGTTCTCTTGTCGAGTAACTTGCCTTGGAGAAGGGCCGGGGACAGAAGAGGATGAAAACATCTTCAAGGAAGAACTTGGATGCTAGAAGGGTATCCCCTTGGGAGAGTTAAGATCAAGAAGCCATTTGGCTCATTCCAAGCTTTGAAGTATTCAGGGGCTCCTGAACCTGCTAAGAGCTTAAAATTTACCTTCAGGGACATGTAAGAATTCAAGAGCAGAGGTGGGGATAGTGCCTGGGCCTTTGAAACATCTCCTTTAATTACACTATATGACTAAACCACTTTTTACTTAGTTCTGTGACTCCTGGGCCATGGGGGAAGTCTGTAAGCTGCAGTTTATACCACAGCAATATACTGTTCACCTGCTAGAATTCAGTGCAGAATTCTTGCAACAGTGCACTTGAGTTTGGCTGTCCAAGTGTGTGACCATGTTGTTAGGTATCAGCTAACAGGAAAGGGAGGAAGGGGAGGTGTGAGTATCTGCTTAGAAGTACACTGGCAGCAGTTACAAAGTTGTGGTTTCTAAACAGTTTTGCTCACAGGCTTTGACAGCGTTTGCATCACAGAAAACAAGCTCTTCCCCTTAATTGTCTGCTGAATTCAGTTTGTTGAAACTAGTGACATTGCAAACCTTTCCTCTCTTTTCTGTCCACCAAGCTGTTCAAATCAATGCTTTGTAATTTGCCAGGAAACTGGAATGGTCAGTTGTTTTAATTATGTGGAGGGGATGACATTTTAATGGTGCTCAGTACGCATGTTTGTTTGAGATGAAGTTGTGGTTCTGTTCAAGTCTTGTCAGCTGTGATTTGTTCGAATTACTCCATGTGATCAAACCTGAATTCCTGTAGTACAGTATTTCTGTGCATTGATCACTGGTTGCCAGAAAGGAAGGATACAATTGATTGTCCTATTTTAATGATGCAAAATGTTTGAATTAAATCACTTGTTTAAACTTTTTTGAAACCCTTAGGAAACCCCTAAATGTAAAATATATTCAAGAGTCATTGATAAACATCTGTAAACCTCTGGAGCTGCTGTTAGGCTGGACCTTGATCTACAGTGACTTGAAGTCATATCAGGAAATAGTGAGTGGACTGATGCTGCAGCCATGGGGACTGTGCAAGAACATGGATTTACCTTTAAATTAGCTAGTCCCACACTGCTTTTAAGTGGCTGGAGCATTGTAGTTCATGGTGCAACATGTAAAACACAGTGTGGGAGAAGGGGTGCCTCTTGCTGACCTCACCCACTCCCTTTTGCTGCAGATGAGCTCCTGTGAGCACAGCAGGCAAATTACACAGAACTTGTTCTTTCAAGTGGTGGTTGTTTCATCCTCTTAACAATGTTATGACTTTATCTATTTTGACAAAACAGAAGTGGCATGAGAAGTAAACGTCATTTTTAATTGATATCTTTCAACACTGGAGTACAGGTGTGCTTTTTCAAAGCAGTATCTTCTATTTTTAATTGGTTTTCAGCAGTGCAAATTGGAAGTACAAGATAGGTGGGATGGAAGATCTGCAGCTCTGGCATGGTATAGAGAAGAAAATGACCTTTTTGTCTTAACATCCACTGTTTTGTTCTACATTGTGTCCATTAAAGTTTGAACTCTAAATTGTTTGTGTACTTAGGTGCTAATGGTGCAAAAGAAGCAGAACAGGTGTGGTTGAAATAGTGGGTAAACCACTCTCATAAGACCCTTGCAGTGGAAGATCAATAATTTTATCTATAGTGATAAGAATTTTTAATTCTCTGTGCATCTTGTGCTTGTGGTAGAGGAATGGTTTACATCTTAACTAAAACCTAAATGTGCTGCAGTTCTTGCAATCCCTGTTTTTGAGTTGGCAGTTACCAGGATTGAGCAGGGTACTTTGCAGTCTTCAGTGTCTGTCTCTGTTGCAGGGATCCTGTTGGATATACAGAAATACTTCAGGCTTAGTGATGGGAAGACAGGTCTACTGCAGACAGGTAATAAAGTCTCCTCAGTTCAGAACCGTTGACTTTGCCTTGCCCCTGTGTGGTCTGCTCCTAAAACACAGTCCAATTACTTACCTCTTCTAGTTCCTCCTTGTATGTGGTATTGCTCACTTCCACTTGTGGGCAGGCTGACTATAATGCAAAACTGAAAGTCAGACGAGTCGGGTCCTTCAAAAATTCCACAGTATGTGAATCATAGAAGATGAAGGGTTTCTCATGAAGTACAGAAGTTGAATAATTAATATACATTTTATTGTTGTATAGATATTTTGAGTCTGCATTTGTCTTTTTCCAAATATCAATCCCCCTCCTAGTCCTACAAAGTCAGCCTGCCTTTAACCCCTGCCCTAAAAATAACCTGAGTTTGAGGGGTGAGCAGTACATACGACAAAAATAATAAGATTAATATAATCTTTGTTCATTGTTGGATTTTCAGTCTTCACCTTGTGTTACATGCTGGCTGCCCCCATCTTTGGATACCTCGGAGATCGCTACAACAGGAAAATCATCCTTGGAGCTGGTATTTTCTTCTGGTCTGGTGTGACCTTAGGGAGCTCCTTCATCACTGAGTCAGTATGTTGCTTTTTTAGAGGGTGTTATGAAAATAACCTGCATATATCTTGTAGGACTCGATAGAGTCTTTCTCTAATCACATTTGGAAAAGCATCAGTGACCACTCATTTCCCGAGCCTTAAGCCTGGACTAAATATACTCCATGCAGGAATGCCTTGTAGGACGCTGGAGTCCAGCCTAGGCAATAGAGAACCCACACATCATTGTTGCGATGGATGGGTTCTATTTTTGTCCTGAATGTTTGTTGTTTATGACCTTACAACAAGTGTGGCAGCTTGTTGGTTACATGTGCTCTCTGTCCACCCTGTCTTGAAATTCCCTCTGGGTGTCACTCTGAGAAGTCACTGCTGTGCAGAAAGAGAAAGCTGAGCAGTGAGATGTGAGGGAATACAGACATAGGCAAAAGGCAGTTCAATTCTAATTTCCTGTGGTAGATTTCATCCACCTAAATGCCCCTCTTTAACAGTAAGCTTTCTTTCCTGCATGGACTTTTTTTGACTATAATATGTCTTCTCCCTGCAGCATTACAGGATATTTGTTCTTTCACGAGGACTGGTTGGCATTGGCTCTGCCAGTTACTCCACTATAGCACCAACCATCATTGCAGACCTGTTTGAGGAAGGAAAAAGGACCACAATGTTATCTATCTTCTACATCTTCATTCCAGTGGGAAGGTTGGTTTCCTTGCAGTGGCCTCTTGAAATTCTGTCTGACCACACCTGCAATTCAATGTATCCTGAGACCTAATCAGATTTATTTTGATGGATTTTTGCATTGGCTCTTGCAAAGGGATTTGTCATTTCCTTAGCAAGTTTGAGTAGCACTGATTAGGTGTATTTCTTTACTTACCTTGAAAAAAATTCACTTTTTCCCCCTAACATTTTTAAGGAGAATCTAGACTTGGAAACTCTGGCTTTGAATAAAATATTGAATCAATTCTAAAATAAATATGTGCATGAGAGTATGTAATTTATTTTTGTTGTTTGGAAGACAAAAGCTTTTAGATATTAGTTTATTTGACAGATTTTTCAAGAACCCTGCATTAAATGTTTCCCAAGGAAGAACTGGTACTCCCATCTCCTCTTTTAGTAAAATTGACATTGTATCTGAAGAAAAGGTGGAGAAGGGCTTTTCAGATGGTTTAGAGGCATACTCTGTATCAGAGCAGGCAGCCAAGGCTGGGCCCAGAAGGCAGATTAAAACCAAGGAAATTCCTGCCGGGCATAATTCCTGTGGCTAGCACAGAAGGGAGTAGGTAATAAAATGTTTTATGGGCTCTTTGATCCAGATTTGCAGTATCATTCTACAGAATATGTATTCCAAGGGGAACCTGGGACATAACTGTCATTGTCTCAAGTCTGCTCTGAGGAGCTTAGACTCTCTTTTTAATACTGGTTGGCTAGCACAGACCATGAGGGTTATTTCTGTTTATCCCTTTGGAAAACAATGACAGAACACTTCTGTGTGTTCTCTTTAGCTGGCAAGACATGTCATTTCAGCCATGCATAATTCATTGGTGCTTACTGGTCATTCCTTTCTGTTGTTTACAGTGGCTGTGGTTATATGCTGGCAGCTGCCATGGCAAAAAGCACAGGTGACTGGCACTGGGCATTCAGGGTGAGTCACTCACTTCCATGCACCATAACATCAAAATCCTCACTAGGGTTTGGATTCTTTATGTTCATTTTGTTAAAGGTGAGCAGTGGGAGGACTTTCTACCCTCTGACAGGTCAGAAATGTGGTGTTTAGAGGTTTTCCTGCAAGACAAGTGGCAGATTTCTGCCTGGCTCTGATAGGTGTAGGTGAAATTGTACAGCAGCCAGGGCAGGTGCTGATGTTCCTCTTACCTGAGGGCACATTTGGAATGGTTGTTACTGCATCAAGACCTCCTCAAACCGAGGAATTTGAAGGTAAAATGATCTTTATACTGGTAGCATGTTTTCTGGAATGCTGTTGGGAACAACTTCTGTTATCTGAGGGTTTCAAGAAGATAACCTCTTCTGTTCTGGTCATGTCATCATGCTGTGTCTCACTGAGACACCTAGTGCTTTGGAAGCATTTTGTCAGAGCCTCATGCCTCGTGTACAAAATCAGCTGGCACATGCAGATTAGTGAGGCAGAATATTTACTGGAGTAACACCGATGTTATTCAGGTAACACTGGCGACTGTAACAATGATTCTTGTGTTTGTGGCTAAAATACTACAGGACAGTTTTCTTTCTTCACATGTTTTTCTTTAAAATCAGAGGGAGGAGTGATCATGTATTTGTATGATGGGGAGGGAAGATCTATTATCTTTCCTTCAAAGTCACCATAGTCACTCCTTTTCTTTACAAATATGACCTAAACCAGCACACATCTATTTCTGAATATATCTGCAATTTTCTTATAGTGGTTTTAATGCAATTGGAATTGCTGTGGAATTTTTGCTATAAGAAAACAGGTATATTTGATCTAACCAATCCTGTGTCTACAGGTAACTCCTTGCATGGGAGGACTGGCACTGCTTCTGCTGATTCTACTGGTCCCTCACAGGATCCAGAGAAAGACAGCAGCACACAGAGCACTGAGCATCTCCAGCATGGTACAAACAGCAGATGAGAAGCCAGATGTACACAGAACTGCCAAGACTACTTGGTGTCAAGATGTGGGCTCACTTGTCCAGAAGTAAGTGGTTTGAGCTACAAAGGTTCCCTCTGTTGGTGAGTCAACATTCCATTATAAGAAATATGTCCATTGAATCCTGCTTTGCTCCTTTGAGCCACATGCTGTATGCAAGAGGATGGAAACATCATTAGTAAAAATCTTTCTTCCCCTTTTTTTACAGGAATGCTACAAAAGAGAAAAAATTTCTTTGCTTCTTCTATCCTCCCATTTTGAGGAGGGGGAAGGGGGAGAAGTTATGATGGCAGTTTGCTCCTATTTAAGTCCGAAGCTCTACTTTCTATTAATCTTCCCTTCCCTACAGAAGCTAGATTGGTGAAAGTGGATAATTTTCTGGTGTAAATTTATTTCTAATTCTTAGTGCCTGAGGAAGGTTGGATTAGCATGTCTCAAGGCACTCTCTGTGGTGTTTGGGAGCCTGCTGTGCATGAGGTCAGAGTTTGTGGGACCCCAACATGGTTTATAAAGTAACCGTCCATGCGTTTTGATGGGCTGAGCTGTGCCTGGGGAGATGACATCTTCCTTTTAACCACACAAAGATGCAGCTGACCTGCAGGACGAAGTATAATCCGGACTGGAGCAGGTTCCTCGCCCTGTGCCCCCGCAGTCAGGCCGTGCCGGGGCAGGACGAGGAGCTGGAGCCGGTTTGGGAGCAGCAGGTGCCGCTGTGCAGCTGCGCCAGACCCGGCTCCGCGCTGCCGCTGCCCGCGGGCTGCTTCCCGATCCGACGCTTTCCCTTTAAAGATTTGCTTTCCTGGGACCTTGTTTGTCTTTGGAGTGTTATTCCAGACGACCCAGCAGTTTTCTAGCTGCTCACTGAATCTGCATCCTCTTTACATCCTGAACAGTAGGTACACTAGAGATCAGTTTTGTAGGATCACAATTTGTAGGCACTACATCCTGAAGTGAATAAAAAAATAAATTTTCCTGAACCAAAAATGAACTTTTCTGACATTTTAACAACCACACTGTCTCCAAAGTTGCTTTCCTACAGAGATGTTCCAGTTTAATTTTCTTTTCCTTTAGCAATTGATTCCCATTTTCTTTTCCTTGGGCAATTTCCAAAGCATAAAGACATACTGCCAAAAAAATATGTGGTTCCACTTTTAATCAAGTCCAAGAGCACTTTAAAATGGAGAATTAGGTTAATTTCTTAACAAATCCTCTAAGCTGGTGGTCACCTGATCATTTGCAGCACTCTTAAGATTTCATATGTTGCTATTGACCTCAAAGGGGGTTTTCTCCTGAACTATTAATGACAAAGGGTTCAGCAAAAATTTAGTTTTCTCCTAGGCAGGAAGGAGACAAGGTTTGGACAGTTTTCAAAAATGCTTCTCCTTTTGTTTGAAACTTGCTGTGGAGATTGGGTCTATTTTTACTCAGGTAGAGTTAAGGAGTGCTTCAGCCACTGCAGCTTCACAGTAACCCAGAGGTTACTCCCATTTATACTGGTTAGAGAAACAACTTAAAACCTGAGGCATTTAGACTTGCACACAGAACCCTTTCCTTTAGCTACTAAGCCATTACATTCTTGCTCACCCTCTATTGTTATACTTCTGCTATCAAAAAATTCACAGCAATTGTTTTGGCAGAAGTTGGCATGAAATCTACAATAGACCAGGATTTAACATGAAATCAGTAGGTCATACCCTTTGCTCTAATTAGTACTTTATTGTTGAATTTCATAATAAAGCCTGATCAGAGTTCTGATATTCAAGGGAGTAGATTTTGATTACAAGATGTCTGAATGAATTGTTCTGTTATTGCTTGAAATCCTGGGTGTTGCAGGTAGGTTTAGCCTTTTCCCTCACATACCATTCTTTCTAATATCTCTCAGTTGTTTTCTTTTGACTTTCAGCTGTAGTTTTGTCTGTTCCTCGCTGGGTCAGACTGCCATGGCCTTTGTCACTGGAGCCCTGGGAATGTGGATGCCACTGTTTCTGTACAGAGCTCAGGTTGTCCAGGGCATTGTCCCACCATGCCTCCAAGAATCATGCAATTCATCTAACAGGTGAGCTGTGCCTGTGGGAGCATACCTGGAAACACTGCACAGTCCTCAATCTCAGCTTGTTTCCAAAGGCAGAAGGGAGGATGTGACCGAGCAGTTCTTGTGAAGGCAATGGGCTGTGAATGTTAAATTGCTTCCAGGTATCTGAGACACTCCCCTTTGTTTGTTTGTTTATAATCACTCAGTTAACTGGAAAGATGCTGCCAGCCCTATTTAAGTCAAGTGGGAAGAAAGAGCAACATTTGTGGGGGAAAGGAGCAGCTTTAGCAAGGAGCTTTTAGTTGACAAATGACTGTGCATTCCAAGCTACTTAAATACCCATTTAGGTATATTTAAATTCTGTGTTTTAGTAACTTGCCTATTATCTTCTTATTTTGGTTTTATAATCCCTTCCATATTGGTGAGTTCATTGTGGTTCCCATCTTGAAGAAAGCTTGATGATTTTGATGTAGTATGATATCATTGCATGAAACCAGGGTCTTGTGAATAGCAGCCAGCAGAGCTCTGATTACAGAGCATGTCCAGACCAATGAAGATTCATGAATAGTATCAAATATGTATAAGAAGGGGAATTTACACTAGTAGAACACTTTGAAGTAGTCATAACACACCTTTTTGTAGATCCCTTTTCCCCACCAAGGAAGAGAAGTTTTTCTTCACAGTGTGTTGTCCAGACTACAAATGTGTATTCAGTGTTCCTCTTGAGTCTTCACAGCTTCCCTCAGTAACAGTGAGCACTGGGACTGACTCCCTGTCAGTGGTCTCCATACAAATATCCCTTTCTCTGGGAGGTATCCCAAGTCTTGTTTCAGTCTCTGCTTTTGTAATGGATTTCAAAGAACTAAGTGCTTACTGCATGGCCTTTCCAGGTAAAAGAAGTGATTTCTGAGTTGTAGAAAAACCAGATGAATTGAAGAGCCATCCCAAAAATGGGAAATGAATTGTCCTTCCATGGATGCCACCAGTGGCACTTTACTTATCAATGAACAGTACAGGGAAGGGAGTGAAACACGGGAGTCTGGCTTAGGGTAGGCAGATGAGGGAAACTGAACAGTTTAGGATGATTGGCTGTATCTGTTCACAGGTGCAGTTTAAGTACTTCCTTTTTTAAGTTGAAGGTGTTTGCCTCTAGTTTGTTTTCTAATCCACTTCTGAATTATTATTCCAAAGTAGTTAGAGCAGACTTGGTCTTCAGGGAAGTGCATCAGGAAGTGAAACGGAGCATCTGATAGTTTAACCTCATGTACTTATAGGATGCTTTAAATATAACCTTGGCACAAGCTCATGCCAGAAGCAGCACAAGGCTGGTTTTGGACTGTTATTCCAAGGGGATGTAAAGAAACAGAATATAAACTATGACAGAGCTGGTGGTGCTGGAGGAACTGAGCTCTGCACATTACCAGACCTGCCCGGGGATACTTTAAAGATGTTTTTCCCTCTGGCTGTTCAGCAGTTTCAGACTTTGTTTAAGGATCAGGACTGTGTCACTTAGACTCCTTAGAAACACAGACTCTAATGGCACCACAACTGATTCAAGTCTCAATCCTTTCAAGGTAGATAAATAGGCAGTGTGAAGTTTTTGTTCAGGTCTTTGTGCAAACACTTTCGAACAGATCAGAGAGATAAGTGAGCATTCTCAGACCCTAAAAGATCCCATAGGAGCCTTTCCCCAGTACTAGGCTTCTGTACTTTCCTAATCCCTGTCAATTGAACTGTGCTTGGATTTAGTTTTGGCCGTTCTCTTTTATTCCAGCTGCAGGTTTATTTCAACTACAGTTTACAATACATGAATATTCTAAACACAATTCCATGAATGCTTCAATCAACTAATGTCACCTTGGAACTTGCCTCTCTTCAACAAATCTCTGAGATTATTCTGCCTAGTGACAATCTATAATGTCACTATCAAGCTATAGTCAGTGATGGATCAGAATCCTGAAGAACTTGCAGGGAGCGTACAAATTTGCTTACAGTTTATCTTGCATAGCAATACCTTTTTTTTTCTCTTGTAGAATTATTGATTTCTTCCTAATTGTCCAGAAAGAAAGAAGTGGTTGTGCTGTAGTTCAAAGGAACAGATCATATCCCAGCCGCTTACTTCACTTTGCAGTTAGAAAAAGCTCAGGAAAATGTACAGAACTGACCATGTAGCACTCTAAAATATTTAGAAGCACTTGTGTCCAGAATACATTGGTCCTGTCCCTGCTTGCCTTCAGAGAGTTACTATGCAGTGGCACCACTGATCTTGTGCAAGAGACTTGCTTTGTCATTGAGGGGGGGTCTCATTGGGACAGAGACAAAAGCACACATGGAAGTCCCTTTGGAAGCTGAATCTTCTAAACTATTCAGACATGTTCTTTTAAAACATGAACTTGTGGTTCCTGAAGAACACATTTGCATTTGCAGACACACAAAGCTGAATGATACTGGAAACTGTGTTCAAAAATGCTTCATGGACCTGGCAGTAGTAACCTATTTAGTATTCTCTGAACTCCCCTGGGAAGTGGTCAGTGTTTCCCATAGTCAGAGAAGTGACTCATCTCAGCTGTGCTAACCAGAGGGTTGTAATTTAGATGTGTCTCATTCCACGTGCTAGGATCTCTTCTAAGGCAGATTGTGATACAGAGTTACTCCATCAGGGATGGACTTTCCATCAGGGATGGAAAAGTTTCAGGGATGACTGGGTAGATTGATTCACAGGGTAACCACGATGGCTGTGTCTCCTCTAAATCACAGCCAGATCATACTGAGCAGAGCCCTCCTTGAGCCTGGGTGCATAACACCTGCTCTGTAAATGGGAAAATACCTTCTCCACAGGATACATCCACCATTGCAAAGCCATAGCTTCAGCTGAGCCTTGGGATTACATCCATTTGGAAGGAGTGGGAGGGTTACATCAAGTGGAATAAAATTCAACTTCTCCATTAAAGTTTCCTCTGAAACTACAGGTACAAACTAACACCATTTATTTTTCCACAGTACAGTCTTACTATGCTCAGCTGTATCCTTTGCTTTGTCACCAGCCTAATATTTGGAGGCATCACCACTGGGACAGGAATCTTGGGTATTATTGCTGGGGCAGAAGCCGCAAGAAGATTACGGAAGATAAACAACAAAGCTGATCCTCTGATCTGTGCCACAAGCATGTTCATTTCTTCCCTGTGCCTCTACATAGCTCTGATGGTGGCCCAGACAAACACCCTTTCCACTTTTGTAAGTGACAATTAACAAAATGTCTTTTGGCATCCTAGGGAGAACGGAAAGGGGAAGGAGGAGGCAAGGGGTGGCTTTTGCAGAATTCTCTGCAGTCTTCTAGACCATTAAGAGGTTTCAGTGACTTGTGACAAGTTATCCATGTCAGCTCTGGGCTCTGATGCTCCCATAGATGAGATCTGTCCTGTGAGGGCCATGCTGGGCAGTCCTTGGTATAGTATAAAGGGCAGACAGAACACAAAAACTGGGCCTCAGGTCCTGCAGAGTGCCCACACTGAAGAAGAGAATAGTAACCATGCATTCAGCTGCATTGAAACATATCCCTTGTGCAAAAATGTAGTTAAAGCAAGCTTCAATTTTATGTTAATTTTTAATGCTTTGTGGCTAATTTAGTATTCTTATTTATTTTTGCTCTCTGAATACTTAAAGGTTGGTGTAGCTGGGACTGTACAATGCACACTTGTTCATGCTAAGAATAATTTAGCCCTTACCTTCAAAGCCCCAGATCACTAGCTGATCTTCAAAGTCAAGCTTTTGGCAATGCAAACTGCAGTATAAATCACTTAAATTCCTTTCTCAGTAAAAGGGAAAACAGAAACTTACTAGGAATGACAAAAAAATCCCTGTAAGAGGGAACTGAATGTAAACCCTATTTCAACTATAATCTGGTAACAGCTAGGGAAAGACTCCTGTGCTTTTGCTGTGACTCCACAGCCAAAANTTTCTGCTTCTCAGTGTCCTACATAGCTCCACCCTTAGGGTTTCCTCAGGGGATTTTTTGTCATTAAAGGTAGAGAACAACAGTTTAATTTGCCAGTCTGTGTTAGAAGAGTGAATCAATATATTTGGTTGGAACTACCTCTACCTTTTACCATACCTTTTCCTTTTATCAGAGTCATAGAATCACAGAGTTATAGAATCAGTGTTTTAGGTTGGAAGGGACCGAAAAGGTCATCCAGTTACACTTCCCTGACATGAGCAGCGACACCTTCCACTAGACCAGGTTGGTCCAAGCCCTGTTCAACCTGGTCTTGAACACTTCCAGGGATGGGGCAACCCCAGCTTCTCTGGGCA